>OZ007508.1:12261519-12537425 GCA_963931865.1 Axinella damicornis
GCCTGAAATTGTAATTGCGCAAATGTGACAAGTGCATGCATATATACCCATTGCTTGCCCACCACCTTAACCATTCAGTTGTACATGAGGCTACACAGTATAGTTACATGTACATGCGTGGTTGCGCACACAATGGCACATTTTCATAAGTCTAAATAGAGACCACCCAAAAAATTCTCAGGGGGCTGGCAATACGATTTTTGGGGTGCACTATTATGTGCCATTGTGATATGCATGTAGCTGTACACAAATAACTATGAGGCCATGAATTTGGCATGAAACACACACTGAAACAGTCTTACCAGTTCTCAGTATGGAAGGTGGTGGAGCAGGTGAGGAAGTCCTCCATGGCCTCCTGTAGGGACTCGTAGCCCTGGCGGGTGCACTGCCACACATCCAGGGCATGCCAGAGGACGGCAGGGAGGCTGTGCCCACCATGGCTGCTCAGCACCGTCTTGGAGGAGGAGGCCCCTCTCTGGGGATTTGAAGGAGTTGGGATACTAAGTACTACATTAGAACCCACAACTGTGGGTACACCTAGCCTCGTTCCCAGGCTCCTCCCCAGCTTTTTGTCGCATACAGTATGCACCCTCGTATTCTCAGGTGATGCAACTTTGATCACACACAATACATGTTGTACTGTAGAGTAGAGTACGTATCAAGCGCCCATGGTTTGGGGACATTAGAACGTGCTGAACAGGGGGGTGGGCGCTAGATACGTAGTCAGCCTAATTATGCATGTAGTATCTGCCCACCCATTGAGCACTGCATGTATGAACACAACAAAAGCGCTGTGGTAAGCTGTGAATATCAATGACAGGCTATGAATATTCAAGTCCGTTTTTTGGAGTAACTTTCGTGTCAAGAGGGGGTGGGCGCTTGATACGTACTGTACTCTACTCTATGGTAGTTGCATCCACAAACAGAGAAAGAAATAACATTTGTGCCAAAAATGGACCAATGAACCAAAATTGGTATTGGGAATAGAGAAAGTTGAATTAGGTATGGGTATGTATGTCAATGAGATATGAAGTTGCAACTGTGGTCAGCTTAGCAAGCTTTCAAAATGATGTCCTTAAAATGATTTTTAGTCAAAATTCAACCAATAGCGCTATAGCATGATGGTAATCATTGGAATGCTCCACTCATGCTGATCAAAATGGTGCAAATCCGAGCTTCATATCTCCTTCCTAGCCCAAGATACATAGCATACTAGTCTGCTATAACTGCATGCATTGTTCCAAGGCCTTCAGTCTTTGATCGCTTGGAGGTGTATAAGGCCTGGGAATCGGCTATACAATACGAGGTACGTAGAACAGGTGGAGGTCACTGTGGTGTGTAGCTATGAGTTGCAGGATCCAGGGAGATTAGCCGTACCTCACACGGATATGCCTTTGGACTTGTGGTTCAGCCTGTGGATTGCAACTGTCTAGTCTCCCCTCCCCTTTGCTTGAATTCCTTTTTTTGTCTCCATTACGAGGGGCAACCACACTCCTGGTATACGTAGCCGCGATGCAACTGATTGCTACTCACTGGTCGTGCAAGCTAGGTATTGCAGCTCATTATGCAAATGTCACGTGAGGACTATGGTCGAGTCAGCAATGGCGTCCAAAGAACAGCGCTAACAACTTCGCCAGTGCGGTGAGTTTCGACATGTAAGCGTCAGTGAACAACAGCAATCACAGCTGTGTGGTCAGAATCTTTGTGGGGACTCCGTAAGACTGCACTGGCAACCAACGTCAAGGAGAGCGATCGAGCAATGGCGGCCGACGGCACGACAAAAGCGCTTGTATCTCCACCACCAAAGTGAGTTTCACTGCATCATAGTGATAGTGATGACGACAGTGTAGTCAGAATCTTTGTAGGCCATTCCGAAGTAGTCAAACGTAATTATTTACGCGGCACAATGTTCCCCCTACCAGGAGTGTAATTAGGAGAGTTGTCCACTAATTGGAGACTGACACTCAGAAGCAAGTTTGGTGGCATGGATAGGTTTAGCTGCATGGCTCAGAAAACGGGCACAGAATCAACCCAGTACAATGCTGGTCAATTCCTGGGGTTAAGTTGGAGGTGGGATCCAATACATGTAGTAGGGTGGGTACACAAGGAGGTGCGTCCTGTACCAGCTTGCATCTATCCACTGTGAGAGCAGGGTGAGTGGAGATCTACGTATGTGCTGAGGAGTAGAGCTACATAGCTTACAGCTCGGGTCCTAGGATGCAGCTTCAGTACGTTCACTACCTTGTGACACATAGCATAAGACATACTGTAGAACGTGTCTATTGTGGGACCAGTATATTTGGCCACTACAGACAGGTGGCAGGCGATTACCCCGTGCGCATACACACGCACAGCAGGGGTAGAGTGATCGGTTTGTCTGTCAGTCTGTCCATGGAGTTTCAGCAATGAAGGCCTTGTTGAAGGCTTAGTTCAGGATAGAAATGTCAGAATTCAGAAAATACTAGTGTCTACATAACTCACAGACCAGAGATCCACTCGAGAGACTGAGAAAAGCTGCATGAAAGTCTTGTTTCTAATTAATACAACGTGACCACACCCTGTTTCTAACATTACGGCTACAACTTACAGTATCTCATTCGGCATGCTGACAGATATCGCTGTATTTAAAATCGGTAGGCCCATTGTGCATGCTGTAGTAAAAATCGGTGGTAGGCCTCACGCCAAAGTAGCGCACGGGGTACATGTATGTGCTCTGCTGAGCACCTCTAGTTTTGCACAGGATGGGGACCAGCAGTAGTTAGAGGTGGCTGCCTATAGACAGGTTCCACTGTACAATTACTTTAGTACTGTAGGTATCGCCCAGCTCAACTTCTCTAGTCAACACACAGCTGTCAATCACAACCAAAGTCTTTCACATGCAAGTACCTCATCCCGGGCTGGAGTGTCTGTCTCCCCATCCACCCCAACCTTCTCCTCCTCGGGCGTGGAACTGGAGAGGGCACTGGTGGTGGGGTCGTGCAGGGGCCTGCTGTACTGCTCACACACCAGCAGACCCTACGCGGGGGGTGGCAGGGGTTTCATTCATGTTAGGAGGTCATACCGGTGGACTAGCATTACATGCATTACAGTGGAGCCCCTGTAGTCTGGACACATTGGGCACATCCTGATTAGAGGGGTGCCAGGGTGAATGGCACATTCTCATAAGTCTAAATGGAGCCCACCCAAATATTTCTGAGGGGGCTGGCAATCTGATTTTTGGGGTGCATGTAATAGGGTAGTTAGTAAGTCTCCAAGTTTGAAGCCTAAAGGATATTTGGTTTGGCTGTTAGAAGGCACCAAAAATTACACTTTTCCTAACCTAACCCCCAATCAAACATGATATATGAGAAAGTGCAGTTTTGATGCCCCCTAACTGCCAAACTACACAACCTTTAGGCTTCAAACTTGGAGACTTTACTAACCTAACCCCCCAATCAAACATAACATAAGCATGAGAAAGTAATGTACACACAATAATGTATTTAATTCCCTCATCAACTCTTACCACTTCAAGAGCCACCTTCCAGTGCAGCAATGCCTCAGGGAAGTTCCTATACACCCTCTCCCGGTTCTCAAAGCCTTGAGGGGAGAGTGACAGTACAATCTATGCTGCTATTAATAGTAGCCTTAAGGTCCACTTACTATAAATAATCCACTGCCTCCATCAGTGGGCTGGTACCAAAACTAGTATCATATAACAAGATATGAACATTGAAGCCTTTTGCTATTACAAGGAGACGAGCAAAGTTGCCATGATTCATGCACCTTCCCAGAAAATGTTCAAAATAGAAAATTTTACTCCTACCAGGTGACTATATAGCCAATAAGGGATAAAAGCAACAGGTGGGATGAGTACAGCATGGCAGTCAATGTGATATGGTTTATACCGAATCCGAGGGCACAACCTCAAGGGTGAGCGCACCGTGTAATACGTACGTACGTAGGTCTTTTGTAGTCAAATCTTTATGCATATCAATTACGACCTTGAGTGGTTTGCATATCTATTCAGGAAAAACAGAGCTCTGAAGAGGAATGTACACATACAGCTTCAGCCTTGTTCCCAGGACACGCGTGAGTAGGAACGTAGGAACAAGGCCTGGAAATGAGGCTAATGCAGCTTGTCTTGATGTTCACGTTACAAACCGACAACATATACATACATGTACATGTAACTAAAATTCAATTTAGCATTCTGACCCAGCCTCTTTCCACGTCCCAATACCAGCCATTGGTGAGGTATCGGGTATCAGCTATTGGAATTCTGTGGTACGTACTGATGATTAAATTGCCCTAGCTATCACGTGAGTCTGACTGAGTGCAAGCAACCAAAGCCTTTCTGTGTGAATGCTGATGCAAGGCTTGCTGCAAAATTTGCGCAGAAATCTATCACACAGTGGTATCAGTATCGGCAGGAGCCCATCCTGGTATCGGTATCGGCTTATTCCAATAGAAGTATCGGTAAAATATGGTATCAGTGTCCATTCTTTCCCAGGCCTTTCAGATTTTGCTCTCTTGCATTATGAAACTTTCACTGCCATTTTTTGCACACTGGAAACGATCATAACCAGAAATTGGAAAGGCCTGGGTGATTTTGTGCCTAGTGCTGCTATCATGGATGATCGTTTACCTTCCAGATCAAATTTCAGCTGTCTAACTTGTTCTCTTGTGCAAGCATCCTGGGGGGTGCAGCAAACATAATGGGTTCAGTTCCAATGAATGCCCACTAGTTAGGAAGGGGAGGAATGTGTAACTGGGTGCGACTCACATAGCACTCCATGCCAACACCAGCCTGATACCCATGCCAACACTTAGCCTGATACCCATGCCAACACTAGCCTGATACCCATGCCAACACTACCCTGATACCCATGCCAACACTTAGCCTGATACCCATGCCAACACTAGCCTAATACCCATGCCAACACTAGCCTGATACCCATGCCAACACTAGCCTGATACCCATGCCAACACTTAGCCTGATACCCATGCCAACACTATCCTGATACCCATGCCAACACTTAGCCTGATACCCATGCCAACACTAGCCTGATACCCATGCCAACACCAGCCTGATACCCATGCCAACACTAGCCTGATACCCATGCCAACACTTAGCCTGATACCCATGCCAACACTAGCCTGATACCCATGCCAACACTAGCCTGATACCCATGCCAACACTTAGCCTGATACCCATGCCAACACTAGCCTGATACCCATGCCAACACTAGCCTGATACCCATGCCAACACTAGCCTGATACCCATGCCAACAAGCCTAATACCCTGCCACCACTAGCCTGATACCCATGCCAACACTAGCCTGATACCCATGCCAACACTAGCCTGATACCCATGCCAACACCAGCCTAATACCTTGCCACCACTAGCCTGATACCCATGCCAACACTAGCCTGATACCCATGCCAACACTACCCTGATACCCATGCCAACACTAGCCTGATACCCATGCCAACACTACCCTGATACGTATACCCATGCCACCACTAGCCTGATACCCATGCCAACACTAGCCTGATATGCCAACAATACCCTGATACCCATGCCACCACTAGCCTGATACCCATGCCAACACTAGCCTGATATGCCAACAATACCCTGATGCCCATGCCAATACTAGCTTGATACCCATGCCAACACTAGCCTGATACCCATGCCAACACTACCCTGATACCCATGCCACCACTAGCCTGATACCCATGCCAACACTAGCCTGATATGCCAACAATACCCTGATACCCATGCCACCACTAGCCTGATACCCATGCCAACACTAGCCTGATATGCCAACAATACCCTGATACCCATGCCAACACTATCCTGATACCCATGCCAACACTTAGCCTGATACCCATGCCAACACTAGCCTGATACCCATGCCAACACCAGCCTGATACCCATGCCAACACTAGCCTGATACCCATGCCAACACTTAGCCTGATACCCATGCCAACACTAGCCTGATACCCATGCCAACACTAGCCTGATACCCATGCCAACACTTAGCCTGATACCCATGCCAACACTAGCCTGATACCCATGCCAACACTAGCCTGATACCCATGCCAACACTAGCCTGATACCCATGCCAACAAGCCTAATACCCTGCCACCACTAGCCTGATACCCATGCCAACACTAGCCTGATACCCATGCCAACACTAGCCTGATACCCATGCCAACACCAGCCTAATACCTTGCCACCACTAGCCTGATACCCATGCCAACACTAGCCTGATACCCATGCCAACACTACCCTGATACCCATGCCAACACTAGCCTGATACCCATGCCAACACTACCCTGATACGTATACCCATGCCACCACTAGCCTGATACCCATGCCAACACTAGCCTGATATGCCAACAATACCCTGATACCCATGCCACCACTAGCCTGATACCCATGCCAACACTAGCCTGATATGCCAACAATACCCTGATGCCCATGCCAATACTAGCTTGATACCCATGCCAACACTAGCCTGATACCCATGCCAACACTACCCTGATACCCATGCCACCACTAGCCTGATACCCATGCCAACACTAGCCTGATATGCCAACAATACCCTGATACCCATGCCACCACTAGCCTGATACCCATGCCAACACTAGCCTGATATGCCAACAATACCCTGATACCCATGCCAACACTATCCTGATACCCATGCCAACACTTAGCCTGATACCCATGCCAACACTAGCCTGATACCCATGCCAACACCAGCCTGATACCCATGCCAACACTAGCCTGATACCCATGCCAACACTTAGCCTGATACCCATGCCAACACTAGCCTGATACCCATGCCAACACTAGCCTGATACCCATGCCAACACTTAGCCTGATACCCATGCCAACACTAGCCTGATACCCATGCCAACACTAGCCTGATACCCATGCCAACACTAGCCTGATACCCATGCCAACAAGCCTAATACCCTGCCACCACTAGCCTGATACCCATGCCAACACTAGCCTGATACCCATGCCAACACTAGCCTGATACCCATGCCAACACCAGCCTAATACCTTGCCACCACTAGCCTGATACCCATGCCAACACTAGCCTGATACCCATGCCAACACTACCCTGATACCCATGCCAACACTAGCCTGATACCCATGCCAACACTACCCTGATACGTATACCCATGCCACCACTAGCCTGATACCCATGCCAACACTAGCCTGATATGCCAACAATACCCTGATACCCATGCCACCACTAGCCTGATACCCATGCCAACACTAGCCTGATATGCCAACAATACCCTGATGCCCATGCCAATACTAGCTTGATACCCATGCCAACACTAGCCTGATACCCATGCCAACACTACCCTGATACCCATGCCACCACTAGCCTGATACCCATGCCAACACTAGCCTGATATGCCAACAATACCCTGATACCCATGCCACCACTAGCCTGATACCCATGCCAACACTAGCCTGATATGCCAACAATACCCTGATACCCATGCCAACACTAACCTGATGCCCATGCCAATACTAGCTTGATGCCCATGCCAACACTAGCCCGATACCGATGTCAACACTATAGCCTGATACCCATGCCAACGTTAGTCAGCCTCTTCTTTCTTAGAAAGGGTATGGCATAAGCTGGGGGGGGGGGGGGGGGGGGGGGGGAGGGTTAGGGTCCTCAAGAAGGGCATGGTCACTGCAACTCCTAGCTTCATTCCAGGCCATTTTGGGGTGAGCAAATCCACCCTCCCAGCTTACCTGCAAGGCCCCAGTCAGGTGGTGATGGAAGACCCTCAAGCTGACCAGGTAGAGGAGCTGTGGAGGAGACAAACACATCATGGCCATCAGTCTTGTTCTCCAGGATGCTCCCACAGCAGTCATTTAATTATCACTTGCAATATGCAAACACCGAGAAGCGATCAAGTGGTCCAGGGAATGAGGCCACTCTTTTTACCACATGGACAACCACTCTGCTTTCATTGTGCTCGTGAACAGTGGGGAATGAGGCCACTCTTTTAACCACATGGACAACCTGTCCACTCCCATTGTGCTTGTGAACAGCGGAATGTAGCCTCGTTCCCAGATACTTCTAGCGATCAAAAACTGGAGGTGAACAGCGGAATGGCCAAGGAATGAGGCCACTCTCTCTGCCACGTGGACAACCCCTCTGTTTCCATTGTGCTTATGTGTGCACTAGCACTGTTATGTAAATTAAATGTGGAGGAAGCAGATTCAGGTTGCTAGCAAGCATGCAATGGTCACACACACCGGGAAATGTACATATCATTTCTGTCCCATACGTTGGCATAATTGAGTACTTTACAGTGTGTGCGATGCGTACCTTCAACAGCAGCATCTCTCCAGACCTCAAGACGTTGCCTGATATGACGTCACTCTTCAGCCACTGGTAACACAGACCAGCAATGTACAGCAGGCTATGCAAAACAAAGCACCTCAATTAGTCATATATTACTAGTAGTTAGCATTTAGCTGAGTACAGGTACTGTCCATTCAGCTTACAGCAAAATGCTACTCATGGTTTACTGTCCACATGACCCAAAAGTTATAAACCCGCAAAAATTTTGTGGCTGACAAACCAAGTGTGGATAGATAAGAACAGCAAAGTGTTGGCAGCACTGATCTTTGCATATGTGCAGGAGAGCTTCGAGCCAATGGCTCAATGCGCTCCTGCAATATGGACAGGCGTCAAAGTCATACATGTGGTACGTAAATTCTGAGGTGTATAGCAATCCCCCCCCCCCCCCCCACCTATACCACTGGGACTCGACTAGGGACCAAGACTGGCACTCAGATTAGGGATGGATATCCTTTTAGAGCTGGCAATGACATGAGCCAACCTTGGGATGTGTGCCAGAGAGAGGGGGGCGTGGTTCAGGGAGGTCGCCAGTGTCATCAACACCTCTGAGGGCGAGACAGGGGAACAACAAGTCAAGCACACACCATGCAGACAGGATAATGTGATGCACGTATTGAACTGAGCAGTCATTCCAACTACATGTAACCTTGTTCCCAGACCTCCGCCTACTACGGCTGCAGGGAAAATCTGGAAGGAGGCCTGGGAATAAAGCTACATTCCAACCAGGCTGTTTCCAAACTTGCTATGAGACGGACTGGGAATGAGGCTCGAGCTATGTGAACAACAATACACAAGTACCGACTGACTTGCTGAAAGCTCTGGCTACATACAAAGTAGGACTACACAACACATAATTACCCATCCAAAATCACCCATCAAAGAAATGGGCCATTCTAACAGAAAATCGACAAGGAAAAGATGGCCTAGCTTGCTCCCAATTGCTCTCCTCTAGACTTTTGTAGCTTGCAACAGCTGGAATCCATGTCCTGCCTACCAATTAAATACGCCAAGAAGTTTTACCCATGGAACTTCCTATTGTGACTGGTTTACTGGGTTATCAAAACTTGACCTCTCCGTACCAATAGAGTTTAAAGGTGTGTCATGCAAGTGGGCGAAGGGTGTGTCATGCAAGTGGGCGGGGCAGGCAGGTCATAGATTCCAACAGCAGTACTGCAAGTAAGAGGAGAGGCCTTGGAATGAGGTGGTGCAATGCCACTATCCCTTGCCTTCCTGGTGAGGTCCGTAGCACTGACAGAGCAGAATCAGTTCCAGCCATGCACTGGAGATGTCGGTGATGGTGTCCGCAAGACCTCCGTGGTAGGGAGGGGAAGGAGAGGAGGAGGAGGGAGGGTGGGAGGTGGAGCCATGGCCAGGATGGTGCAAGCCAGCCTTGTACTGTAAGGGGGGGGGGGGGGGAATCAAAAACGTTTTCTTCTTGATGGCCACCATTGTCATTGGCAGTATGTGAAGTCGCGTATGTGTTTGTTATATAATTGGGGTCATAAAATAGCCACCTACATGTACAAGTGCTGGGAGTTGCCCGTACGTACCTTGGCATGCAGCAGCGCTCTCTTCACCACGGCATCCAGCCTCTCCCGGTCACACTCGGCAGTGCAATTGTACTGCAGGGAAGGATGTAGAATGGCTGCAATTCATTGCAGTCACTCAGTCAGTAGTTTAAGCCATGAGGTCAGGAGCCACCGCAAGGGTAGTATACGTACTACATCCGGCCTGCTAAGTATTAAGGTGGGTCAGCTTAGCCTGTGAGATCTACGAAACCTTAATGACCATTTGTCTGTGACCCCTTAGTACTTAGCTAGTCCTTAATGTGAGGTGATCCCATGACCTAGTTCTGAATATTCTGGTACTACGGGCCTGCTACCACTCACAAGCCATACCCCTTCACACGGGGAAGGAAGATTTGGTCACACGGGGAAGGAAGATTTGGTCACACGACATGCACGTATCATACCTAGATCACGGCACGTCTTCTCATGTGTAATACACATGTGGCAGATGCAAGAAAGTCGCTAGCCTCGTTCCCAGGCGCTCTTGGTAATTGGGGAGAATTACCAAGAGCGCCTGGGAACGAGGCTAGAAAGTCGCATGCAATGTGACAAGTGGTTGACGTGTGGAATGGGGGCTGGTTCAATCCTCTGGGGTCTGCCTTGCCAAGACAAGGCCAGAAATCAGTTTACCTTTGAGATGAAGGCTGGTGTTATTTCGGTAGCAGGCAAACTCTTTGCAGTCCTGACAATAACAGAGACACATAAACAGTACATAAATACTGTGCTACATGTCTACTGGACACTTACATGTACATATGTACCACAGTCAACTTTTCAAGTGGGATTTCTGGATAGTGTTTTAATTCTGGACACAGCATTTCATGCCCCTCGCATTCACTCTGTTAGCAATTCTTCCGAACTATGGTAAGTGCGCATGCATACCCTACCTTCAAACTTTCCAATGCTGTGCAGTTGTTAAAAACTGCTCCTAGAGAGCGAAAGCTGGGGCCGTGTCCGGAAATCCCCTGCTGTCCGGAAATCCCCTCCATCACCTTAGTGCATACTTTGCCAAACCAAAGCACAGACATCAGGCCTGCCAACCTCAGAAGTTTAAAAACCTTGAGATGTACAGCCTCGTTCCCAGGCGACGATAAGCTGGGTGATGGCCTGGGAATGAGGCTATGAGATGTAGCATGACAAAAACACTCAAGTTCAAGTTTCATAAACATTTTATGCATACATGTAGCATCATATAATTGTTTTGTTGCACGTTTTTCAGCTTAAAATGAAGATTTCCATTCAATAGATGCTCAGGAATCGGTGTTTGCCAGTCTCTCAGATGACAAGGTTCCATTTGAATCAAGACTTGCTCAACAGGGCATTCTGTTCGCAATGAAAAAAAATCCTGTCTTCCCCTCCATTGCTGTGAGGGATTACCAAAACCAATCTGGTATGTGTGTATTCTTCATGCCTGAAAGGTAAACCCATATGACATCCATCTGTGCCTTTAGACTTGATGCAGAGCTGCAGTCCAAGCACAAAATAGCACACGCATGCGCATATGGACTTCGCAAGAAATTATTGCCTGGTCTCATCCCCAGGCTTGCATGTGAACAAGACCGCCAAAATACTGGGTCCAACAGCCCATCGGTAGTCTACTATGTGTTCAAGCTTGAGTCTCTCAACATTTCCGTGAGTTTGAGCTGGTTAACCGTGAGAGCGTGAGATCAGCACCGAATCCGTGAGACACACAGATTTCCGTGCGAGTTGGCAGGCCTGAGACATCGGCCAGATGCTGTGATTGGTAGACAAGCAACAATGTACTTACAGGGCACACAGTGAATATGCTTTTGCATCAGGGTAGAGCAAGTGCGGACACCTTCGCATTTACTCTGTGGTGTGCCTCTCAGCATAGGATTCCATTCTAATTAGAACCCACCCTATCCACCATACCTCGGCGTTCGTCTTGCTTCCTGCTGATTCTGAGCCAGGAGCTGTTCAGCTCTTGATAAAGAAACGATCCCAAACTTGTGATCTACCGGTACCTTCACGATCGGCATAATGAGTGAATGCTCAAAGCACTAGCACTTCTGTGGCAACATTCTGAGTCCCCAACGTTTCCATGGAAATAAATTAGGCAACCCGTGAAGGAAACTCCTGCTAAATTATTGAGTCATTATTAATAGTTATTAGTACATCCGGATCCTGTCATTGCCGGATATTGACTACTATACTACTGTTGTTTTCTCGACTGGACTCCATGACAAGAACTAGTAGACGGCAGAACAACCGTTGGTGAGTGGCTCTTTTGTTGTGTGTCAGTGTGAGTGTTGAATGTTCAGACCATACCACTCTTTTGATATACGTATTGAGATGTCGGAGCGTTTCCTGCCAGCCTACCGTTGGTATGTAACCATGAAGCGCCCAATTCTGTGTGCTGTGGCCTTATGATAATTTTGCTGTAGCCTATGGCTATGGCCCACCGGCTGCACCCGCAGAGCTAAACTACTTAATTGTGAATGGAAGGCCGTTACAGGCGTTCCTGACGTGTGTGGCTATAAACACACTTTAGTCAAAGCACTCTGTGTTTAGTCTGATTGTCATCTGTGATGAGATATAATTTGGTGTGAAGTGTAGTGGCAAGGAGTGGTCACTCCAATATGCGCCGTACTTAGAGCTGCGACCGGAGTCAAAGCCTGTAACCGTCCAAAAACTGCCGGTGACCCTGTGACTGTCACTAAAATCCATCGTGACTGCGTGACTTTGGTAGTATATAATATGGTAAGCCACACCTACATCTGCCGTGTACGGGTCACAGTCGCCAGTCGTAGCTCTAAGTACGGTGCTTATTGGCGTGACCACCTCTTGAGTGGAGGTATCCATAGCCACCGCCACGGCAGGAAGGTAAAGCCACCATGTCAGTCTGTATGTTACAGTAATGTTGTAGCTGGTTAGCAATCACCAGCTCAGTGGGTGCTATTGAGGATGTACAGAGTTAAGATGTTGAGGGTGTGGAAGTACATGTGTATGATGTTATTCTGTGGGTATGTGTAAAGCCGGACAACCGGTTCACTGGATCAGCAAACAAGCGTGCCACGAAGTACTGGCAATCGTGAACGCAGAATGTTATTACTGAATTTTGGCCCGAGTATTTGTGCCGCCAGTATCGACTCACTGTGTTGGTGAGTGAGCAGCTGTGAACACGCTCCCAATACCCCGATTGGCAGCTACACCAAATCAAGAGGAGTCTTTAGACAGAACCAAGTAGTCTCACAGTACATGTGCACAGTGACGATTGTAAGCCTGTTTAAGTCAGTGGGAGGTTGTGCAGCAGTGGTACCATATGCGACAACTTCCAACCCATATTACAGTCCTGTGATGATTGTGCGAGTGCTATCCGAAGCCGATGTGCTGCCTGTGATGCTCCCGTTCAGGCACTAACATGGATAATCTTGTTCGTAGTCTGTGAACAACTGTGGATACATTCTGACACCCCACACTCGGTTATCCATGAACTATCACTATCAGTAGTAATACACACTTACATGTACATGTACATGCTGGAGCAAGCAATAGCGGATGTCTCCCGGAACCAGTGCATTCAACATGCAATTTCTGTAATCCCCCGATCTTTTGTGACTCGTTTTTTGCTGATCCAGTGTTCGGCAGTTTAACACTTGCCCAAGGGACTATTGTAGTACAGCTGATGTCAAATACGATTGAAACTCAACATCCTCGATTCTTGGAAAGTGGTGTATCATTTACCTATCTGTGTGGGTTGGTGGATGGACATGAATACATACATGTACGTGTGTGTCATTTCAACCCCTACTCTGTCACACACACAAACATGGTAGTGTCATTGGAGCCATTATCAAAATACCCTTCCCTGGGTCAGTGTCAATTTAGCCAGGGTACAGTAGCTAGTACACCATCTTGACTGTGTGTACGTTTGTGCTAACCCAATTGGTCATAGCCTTGCAGTGTGGGGGGCCTACACAACTACGTATTGTGTTTACTGAGTTTTGGATTATTGATGCTTTTTGGTTTGTCCGAATTTGTGTCTTGGATGAATGATCTGGTGGGGGTTGAATAGGTGCATTGATGGTGTTCATCTAAGCGTTCGTAAACAGACATGCTTTGGTCTATCGATTAGCAAGGAATGTAGGATGGATATAGGTGCGTCACGATTTATTGTTTGTCGTTCAAACTGAACACATACACGTATCAGGGACTCGTACAACTTCATCATTGTAATCTTACCTCCAAGAGTGTCACTGAGTACTATGCTCGTAAACACTTTGCAGTAATCTGGAAATGGGCCATTTGGCGTTTAGTTAGGCCGTTGGAACAGCCCACATGCAATTAAGTTCTCTCTATCTGTGACGTTTCTCATATGATAAATGTCCTAGGCTCTCTCCTGCCTTTTCCCCCTGATTATTTTTTGCGTATAGGAGATCCTGGAAGCAAGGCTATGATTTTGGGAGGGCAAATTATCAAAATGGAAACAAACCTATAATAATAGCTGAGTGTCAGTTTGTGGGATTCATATTTCACACCACTTGTGCTAACTGAGATACATGTTGTGATTACCATTGGAGTATGTGTTTCAGAACTCCAACCTCCTATGAAGTATTTCTCAACTGTTCCTCTCAACTGCTACAACCTGACAAGGAGTTGCTACTGTAGAGTAATACCTACCGTAGCTGCTCCCTGAGTACCTGTAGTGGATCTGTATCAGTGATAGCCTCGTACCCAGTCCCACGCCCAGCTTTTCGTCGCTTGCAGTACGGTAAAGCGGGGAGGGCCTGGTACATCTTCTCACGTGAGCATGACGTAATCGAAAAATGGCAAAATTTACAGAACGAAGACGCTACGTTTCGCGTGTTATTCAACCATCTACACGTTCAACGCTCGGTGAGTATGACAGTCGCCCCCCGCTAGCTAGATATGTGTGGTATTTTACCTCGTACCTTCGCTCTTCTTGCTGTTCTGAGACCCACGTACGCCCACGCCTCCTTCCGGTCTTTCTACCCCTTTCTACCCTTGACGTCACTCACGTGAGAAGATGTACCAGGCCCTCCCCGCTTTACCGTACTGCAAGCGACGAAAAGCTGGGCGTGGGACTGGGAACGAGGCTATATCAGTGATGTACTGTTTGTTGGTATTGGGGAATACCTGTACCCATCACACTGCAAACCACCTCCGTAGCAGGTGGTACATGTAGATCGCTGATCTATACCGCCTTCATACATTTTGTAACTTATTTATGATCCTGCGGCCCAGACAATATGCCTTTCAAGTTATTTGTGCTCTGTCGGTCATCCATTGAGAAGGACTAGTCCACTGTCTTGGTGCCCTAGGGATGACTGCTACATGTATGTCCTCACCTTCTCTTTGTTCTCCTTACTTCTGCAGCACTGTACGTAGCTGATCCCCCCATCTCTCCCCTCCTCCTCCACGCAGCAACCATGAGACTGCCTCACAGACCCTCCCCATGGTTACCCCTCCTCCTCGTGCTTGGGCTGGCAGTGTGTGCATCCAGTCAGACTTGTCCCCGCAAGAACAGCACACTGTACATTCAAGGCTTTGTCCCAGCCAACAACGATCAGTATACCTCAGAGAATATTGTCCCGGCAGCAAATATCGCTGTTGATGAGATCAACTGCAATGCTAGCGTGCTGCCAGATTTCCACATCAACTTGACCTTCTCGGATACCAAGGTAAGGGAGGGCAGTGAGGCTGAAGCCATCCTGAAAGATGCCTGTATGAATACTGTGTGTGTGGTTGTTAGCCTCATTCCCAAGCCATCCTGGCTAGCATCAACAACAGATACAGAGATTCAGATGTGGTTCTTGCTGTTAGCTGATATTGGTATATCTGCTTCCCTCATCTCTCTGTCTCCCTCCCCCCCTACACCTTGTCTCCTCCTCTACATGTACATTGTACCTTGTTTGGTCCCCTCCCCCTCCCTCCACCCTGTCTCTCTCCCCCCCCCCCCCCCCCCCCCCCCCCCTCCCCCTCCCTCCACCCTGTCTCTCCCCTCCCCTCCACTTTCCCTCGCCACAGTGTAACCCCTCTGAGGCAACATGGCAGCTGATCCAAGCCATCCTGAGCCGGCCAGGCCGTCCCCAAAAGACGAGGGTCATGTTCCTCGGGGGAGGATGCTCCCTTGCCACTGAGCCCCTTGCTGCACTCTCTGGCCGGTTCTACAACCTCACACAGGTATGTTTGGGTTGAGTGATACCTTCTGAGGTACATGACGATGATGTACGTGCATCAGAGTGCCCACATGATGTCCCATAGTTAAGTGCATGCGCATGTAACTCACTGGGCATTCAATAAGAAATCTACTTCATTTGGCTTTCCCACTCCGTTGGATCTGAAAATGGCAGAGTATCCAGAAGAAACCTACATGTAGTAAAGAGTATGTGTAGCTTGCACCTAGCAGCGACTGAATGCTTAACCATTTGTATGTAGCTGCGCTAATGTGCGACTATGGTATGGCAGTAACGCTAGTGCAATTTAAAATCTGTGAAATTTCTGCCAGCACTGACAACAGCATTGCCACACTACAACTGAAATCACCAAGCCACTACTGCGCTCACCATTCACAATTGGAGTTAATAAATTGTGGAAGCACAAGCACTATATCAATACGCATCGCATCGTTTGGATGGAAGTGAAATCGACTGTATCACTGTATGATAAAACGGTGTAAAAACAAAACTCACTACTGTAGGATTGGAATCATAGAAATTCCAGGAATTGAATTTGTATCGCTAGATTGGATGGACCATTGTAATAGATAGAAGTTGCCACACGCTGCGTTTGCTGCGTTTGGAGAGAAATAGTTTGTGACCGTAACACTGTTGTTATTCCAGGAAATGGGCATCCAGGAAATGGGCATCGAACTGCCATTCCATGCCACGTACTGCGTTTCGAGCATTTGTGACTATTGTTGCTGCGCTATTCCAGGAACTGGGCGTCTACTGCCATGCCATCATTGCCGTGCGTTTGTGACTGTTATTCCAGGAACATGGACATCAACTGCCATGCCACCGCCAGTGTTTGTGGCTATTTGACTACGCTATTCCAGGAAATGGACACCCACTGGCATTTACGCCTGAGCCAAAAGAACTGTCTGGTGATAGTCCTGAGACTAACTAACCGCTAGCTTTCTACGCCAGCCTTCTCACCCCAGCGTTTGTTGCTCGTAGTATGAACGTGGGGGGGGGGGGGGAGGAGGAGGAGGCCTGGTAAAACTCTGCACTTGCAGTAGCGTACCTTAAGGTCACTATTATTTGTGGGTACTAATTCTAGCATTTTAACTTCCAGAGCTGATAGCAACTGCTAAAACAACAACTACAATATATCCAGTTACACTGATGATTACCAGCCGTAACTACCCGGACATTGGGTGAGGCATCTGGGTACTTACCATACTGTATTATATGGTTTACTTTACTAGAAGAATGCATGACATTGCGGGGCGAGGCTGAGCGAGTACATTGATGATGGAGCGTTTGCATGCACATGTCTGTGAGGTTAGCAGAACATAATTATCACACATAACTTTCACAACACAGCTGTATAATACTTCCTGCTGCTGCACTAGCTGTGAGAGAATGATGTACATGTTGCTCATAGATTTTCCTTTCCTGGATTATGTCCATAAACGTGGGACTTAAGCGAGAGAATAATCCACAGAAAAATTCTGGGACCAGCTGGGATTCGAACCCAAGACCTTCTGAGTACTAGTTGCACGCTCTTACCACTAAGCCACGGTAGAAGAGTGGACTGCATATAGCATAACAGACTTGAAGTCTCAGCCGACTCCAGCTCTCTTTCTCTCTCTCACCTGGGACTTTGTAAACAAGGGAGGTGGAGGCAATAGTGGAGAGGACGCTGTGTAGAGGCACGAAATGTCTATGAACCACATCTCCCTTATCAACTGCTGCAATGGACACGCGTTTCAGCCAATGCCAAGCTGGGGAATAGCCTGGGAATGAGGCTATGCCAAGCCTCATCATCTACGCACGGGTGACCAGGAGATGGGACTGTTACGTAGTAGTGGGACTGTTAGTCTCGGCCCCAGACCCAAACCAACCCCCCAGCACGGATCGCTTCCAGTATCACGCGTGGGACTGTAAGTAACAGTTAGTCTCGGTCCCAGACCCAAACCAACCCCAGCGCGGATCGCTTCCAGTATCACAAGCGTGATACCGTAGATTTCAGGTTGGTTGTCCAAAAAATTCGGAATGCAAAACTGCGAAAGTATCACGTGACTTGAATCCACCAATAGAATCCAAGTTGTCACGTGACAACTTGGATTCTATTGGTGGATTCAAGTGACAACTTGGATTCTATTGGTGGATTCAAGTCACGTGATACTTTTGCAGTTTTGCATTCCGAATTTTTTGGACGACCAACCTGAATTCTACGGTACTGGAAGCGATCCGCGCTGGGGTTGGTTTGGGTCTGGGACCGAGACTAAGTAACAGCAGGACAGATAACCTTTCAGTTCACTTGGGGGCTTCTGTCATCAAAGAAGTGTGCCTGACGTCTCAGTGTTCTCACCTTTGTAGCATGCAGGATGTTTGTCATCCACCGCTGAGTGACAGTGGTTCTATGGCTGCTGCTACATACAGCTTCCCAGTGTACCTGTGGTGGGCAGCATCCTGTACATGTACATGAGTTTGGTTTCCATTTCCCAGTGAAGGCTCATTGTGGGTACAATGTACTAGTATACACAGGCAAGGGGGTAGGACAAGATCACATGCACTGTCATTTTGCATGACGTAATGCAAAGTCGTTCTACTGCTTTTCTCCGTGGAAGAAGGCTGCATTGCGCTTTCAATGCATCCTGAAGAGTAACCTTCATGCAAAGACTGTGACCGAACTGGGTATAAGCCAATACACACTACTACGTGCCTGTACTGAGCAGTTATATATGTATGCAGACTCACCGAGAATATCAGCGAATGCAGACTTGTCGACCACACTCAAGTGTTTAGCATCAGGTAGGAAGTCAATAAAGCGATCGAACCCCATCGAACCCCAGCGATAAGTCAGCGCTAGAGCTGTTACTAGTCTGCTAGTTCCGCATACTGTGCACTATACCGATGGAATGTTAATTGTACCACGTGCGCACAGACCTTGTCCCACCCCCCACCCCCTGATACACAGGTGTGTATGCCCTATCTTACAAGTAGCTGATGTGGACATTTTAGAATTACCTCTCTCCCTTTGTTTATAAACAACAATACAGGGTATGGTACACATATCAATCATCAATGCGTTTGTGCGTACCATAGTATCATCAGAGAGCGTCTCTGGCGGCCGGTGCACCTTACATTAGTCTATTGAGCTAGACCAAATTTCTCTCGCTCCGGAAGTTGGGGGCGGGGCGCCCCGCCCCCAACTTCCGGAGCAAGAGAAATTTGGTCTAGCTCGATAGACTAACCTTACATGTACATGTTCACCACACTACATGTATATAATCTTTACATGTAAGTGTTTCCACATTCATCTGTGAAAGAGTGCCCGTGTTTGCTGTATGCTGTGGCAGTTTCCACATTCATCTATGAAAGAGTGCCCGTGTTTGCTGTATGCTGTGGCCCATGTTTGCTGTATGCTGTGGCAGTTTTGTAACATTCGAGTCACGGGGCCACAGTTACCTAATTGCCGGACGCAATGCCAGTTTAGTTGGTTGGTTGTTTCTCCCCTCAGGCAAACAAGTACTCGGAGTGGCAATTTGGTACTTGCAGGGATTCTAGCCTTTTATGCCGTCAAAACCGCCTCCCTATCCCCCCCCCTAGGCCCTCTCGCTACCTCAATTTCAGCTCTGCGCACGGGCACTGCACCACAGGCGTCTTCTTGGTGGACGTGGGCGCCCACACAGCCCACTCGCTGCCTGTACCTTCAAGTGATTCGACCCAGCCAAGTGTTTTCTGTCGTGATATACGCTCAGTGATGAGAGATCTGGACGCGCTTCTTCCACGGCCTCGGATCGTCAACGT
Organism: Axinella damicornis; assembly: GCA_963931865.1. Lineage (NCBI taxonomy): Eukaryota > Metazoa > Porifera > Demospongiae > Axinellida > Axinellidae > Axinella > Axinella damicornis. Next base: position 12,281,437 of record OZ007508.1, read on the forward strand.
GCTCGTCAACCTTCATTGCACGTGTCCATTACTCGTGCACCTCCGTATGTCTTATTTCTTGGACCGTATACCTCCATATAATACGCACACGTCATTATGACGTCATGGTTGGTTGTTGGTTCGCAGGTCAAGGCAAAAAGGGGGATTGCGTCGGCAAAAAAGTGAACAGTGGCCCCGTGATTCGAGTAGAAACACGTGTGCATGTGGCACTTTTTTGCAAGTTGATCCGTTGATTATCGAATCGACACATGCATGACAGAATGGAGTCGTTATTTGCAGTGGAGCATACTTGTATATACATTTATGTACGGTGTATATATAGGATCTACTATGTCAATGTGGAGGTTATGCGATTTATCCTCTGCGGGAAAGTTTGGCCGAGGCAAAGCCGAGGCCAAGGAGGATAAACCGCATAACCTCTTGAGTCGACGTAGTAGATCCGGCTTCTACCACAGACATAACCTCCAAGTCAACTTAGTAGCTGGATCCGGCTGCTAGACAGCTACAACTCTCTGATTCTCAGCACAGCGTGGCGATCCTTTGATGTAGCGCGGAGGATAAATCGGTTATCCTCCGCTATGACATCATAGCGGAGGATAACCAATTTATCCTCCGCGGTACATCAAAGGAACACCCACGCACTGTGGTAGAAATGTACATATTGGACAGACAAGAATGTTGTGAGAATACACTTCCACACTTCTACTGTGGGGCTCTTCATACCAGGCGTGTTCTATTCATGGACTGTGTTTGAAACAGAATTCTTCAATGGGGCAGTACCTACATGTAGGCAGAATCCTTCAATGGTGCATGTACCTACATGTTGGGAAGGTGGGGGGTCACAAATTAATACCGGTATATGCTCTAGAATTTGAACTCCAAACATGTTACTGTTATTTCTTCCCAATTTTGGCTCAGGCTCAGAGTTTGGTCAATCATAAGCGAAATGAGAAGCGAAAGTACTAGTATGTTGTGTTTCCGTTCAAACCAGCACTCGTTCTCGAGTGCTGGATGCCATTTTGCAAGACTGGTTGGTGCTCATTATTGAGTAAACTTTGACCCTGAGCCAAAAGTGGGGGGAGCGTTAGGAGCTAATTCGAGAGCATATTGATTTCTGATCCTCCAAACAGTGTTAACCTGTCTCCCCCCCCCCCCCCCCCCCCCCCCCACATTGAAGAATTCTGTGTCTATGAATTGAAGGGCTGATTACAGTGAGACATACCAAATGTATGGACTCACTGGGAGACAGACATAATGACAGCAGACGATTGGCAAAAATGTGGTCGCATGCCTGGGGTTTTCTTGGCCATTCATTTTTTTCCCGCAGCCGACGAGATCGATACAGAAATGCCTTATCGCCTATTGGCGCCTCCTCTCCCACACTCTCAGACGGACAAGTTCCTTCTGTACCATCCCTCAGAGACCCAGTCTGTCTGATACCTTTCAAACAGGCAAACTCATCAGGGGTAAAGACTTGAAGGAGAAGTCTAAATTTAGGCAGATTCTCTCGCTGTTATCCCCAACGATTCCCATATACTCAAGCCTCATTCCCAGGGTCGTAATCAGTCAGACTGTGGACTTGTCTATACCATATATATCATGTGTGCAGTACACAATGCCCTCAGTTGAGTGGTACAGTATAGCGTTGGAACTAACCTTTGTGATGCAGGTAACATAAACCACGTGATGTATTTGCGTCGAGGTACTATAGGGTATGTGTACTGAGGTTTCAAGTGAGTGTACCTGATTATACCACTGTACCCCACACAAACACACACGAACACCACACACACGAACACCACACACACGAACACACACACACGAACACACACACACACACACACACACGAACACACACACACACCCACGAACACACACACACACACACACACACGAACACACACACACACGAACACACACACACGAACACACACACACACGAACACACACACACGAACACACACACGAACACACACACACACACACACACACACACACACACACACACACACACACACACACACACAAACAAACACACAGATCTCGTATGGTGCCTCCTCTCCAACTCTCTCAGACAGAGCCATGTTCCCAAAGTTCTTCCGTACCATCCCCTCAGAGACCCAGTCCAACAGTGCACGCTTTGCTCTTATGGAAACCTTCAACTGGGTCAAAGTTGCCACACTACATGAGACGCAGAACATCTTCTCACTGGTGAGCTAAACAGCTGCTCTGTAGTTTGTAGTGAGCACTGTAGCAGATAGTGAGCACTGTAGCAGATAGTGAGCACAACACACACACCCACACACACACACACACACACACACACACACACACACACACACACACACACAAACACCCAACACACACCCACACACCCACACACCAACCCAACACACACATAGCCTCGAACCCAGGCGTGGAGGAGGGGGAAAAGAGCGCCTGGTATCCACTGTTTGCGCATGCGCTTAATTATTACATAAAACCACGTGGATTTATGCAGATGACGTCACAAAACTTTCCGAGTGTGAACAATAACGTCTATACCGCACAACGAAACCACGAAGACATGATCACAGCTTTGACTCACGTTTGGAACTTGGTCTGTCATCAATACCATGAAGGATGAGACTACAGTGACTATGCTGTCATCTCGGGCAAGCTTCATATCAAGCACGAACGGTATAACACAATGACTTACCAAAACCAGTGCGTAGACAGAGTCTCTTCGTGTGGTCACTTCAAAGATGCCCTCTGCTTGGGTTTGAGCATCATCGCTGCACACCCAAGTCTCTGGAGGTATGAAACAGCCTCTAGATCTTGAATAAAGTCACCATTATTGACAGAATATGATCTTGATACTGTTACAAACACGTATCTGACGTCAACAAGCCACAGGAATGACGTGATCTTATCCGGAATGTCGGGAAATTAAATACATGCGCAAACAGTGGATACCAGGCGCTCTTTTTCCCCTCCTCCGCGCCTGGGTTTGAGGCTAACACACGCACCCACACACACCCACACACACCCACACACACACATACATATACAAACCCCAAAACCCCAACACACACACACACAAACTCCAACGCACACACACACGCACACACATGTACAAACCCATATGCAAACCCAACACACACACACTGACACACCCACTTCACACACACACCCACTTCACACACACACCCATGCACACACTACCAGACGGTGGGGGACTTTCAAAACCAGTACTTTAGCATCTATAACAATAGTGCGGAGGATGAGGACCTGGTCCTCCGGAGCTTCACCGATGACCCTGAGATCCCACTGCAGCAGATCAAGGTAAGGGGGTGGAGGGGTGGGACAGAGGTGTGGTAACAGAGATGGAGAGGAAGTGGATTTGTAGGGGAACCACCTTTAAAGTGACAGAGTTGATCACCACTGCTTTGCCTTCTGCTCTTCAGGACAAGGACATTCGTATCATCCTTGGGTACTTCTATGAAGACAAGGCCATCATCACCCTCTGCCAGGTGAGGCGTGTGTACCACTCAGCTCATTGCCGGTGCACATTCTGGCTTTAGCAAGTCTGGGTTTCACTGCTGGGCCATACAATACATGTAGGTATAATTTTGTTGTGTAATTACCCCTTATATGGCATTCAATTTGCCCGAGTTATTTGGGTTATCCTGCGACAGCAACAAAACTTGGGAAACTCTTCTACCGCTAATTTTAATGGAATGCAATTGCTTTAGTTCTGTGTAGCTGAAGTGGGCACAACCAGAGATGTAGCAGATGCGATCGGGGAGCAGCAGCGGAAGTGGACGCAATCGGGGAGCAACAGCTGTGAATCGGATGCAATCTGGGTGCAGTACAGGAGGAGTTGCGATCTGAGAGCAATGGATATCCATGGGAGGATACAATCGGGGAGCATCAGCTGAAGCGGACGCAATTGATATCGTGGCGACTGAGGTGCAAGTTTGTCACACCTCTGCACAGAGAGCTGCCAAAGCGAGCGAAGCTACTTGTATATAGATTATGATTCAATTTTGGGTTCAGACACACTGTGAATGTACATGTGTGTACATGGCTGCTCTTCAGTATGGCAGATGAATTGTACGGCCTTGTTGTGATTCACTCAATACATGTTTGTACATGCTGTTGCAGGGATTAACTGTTGTGTGCCTTGTCTTTGGTATATTTTGTGCAGGCATTCCACATGGAACTGACGACTGAAGCCCACGTCTGGATGCTCCCGGCCTGGTACTCACCAAACTGGTGGAACACCAGTGTGAACGGCAGCACGGATGCAAAGACGTGCACACCTCAGCAGGTGCGGATGAGTGGGTGGATGGGGCTGGGGCACCCCTCGTAGTTGCTAATCTCAGATCCTTATCCCCCTCATTCCTCTTATTCATTGTACCTCATACCTCATCTCTTCCCCCTCCCCCTTTATCTTCACCTCCCACCTCATCTCTCCTTCGCCCCCCTTTCCCCTCCTATCTCTCCTTGCTCCATTCCCCTCTCCATCATCTTCCCCTCCTACCTCGCACTTCATCTCTTCCTCTCCCCTCCCTCCCTCCTTTCCTAACATCTGCAGATGCGAGAAGCAGTTCGATATGCCCTGTTTCTGGACTCTTATAACTATGGCCTTGACCGCAATGCTGAGACTACGTCAGGCACTGTAAGCCAACTAACTGCCTTACAGCTATTGTCTTGTCTCCTGCAAGCCACTGCACTCCCCCTCCCACATGCCACACTCCCATCCTCTCACTCCCTCCGCATTCTTCAACCACCCCACCACACTCACACACTGCGCACCCACTCCCCACATCCTCTCACTCACCCACCTTGTCCACATTCTCCTACCACCCACGGCACTCCCCTCCCATGTGCCCCACCCCCTCCACATTCTCCTACCAACCCCTCCTGCACGCCACACTCCCATCCTCCCACTCACCCACCCCTCCACATTCTCTTACCACCCACCCCACTCCTCCCTCCACACTCCTCCCACCCGCCACACTCCCATCCTCTCACTCAACCACCCCCTCCACATTCTCTTATCACCCACCACACTTCCCCTCCCACACGTCCCACTCCCATCTTCTCACTCACCCACCCCACTTCCCGTCTCACCCACTACACTCCACATATGCACTCCCTCCACACGCCACACTCCCATCCTCACTCAACCACCCCCTCCACATTCTCCTACCACCCACCACACTCCCTCTCCCACACACCACACCCCCCTCCCACACACCACACCCCCCTCCCACACACCACACCCCCTCCCACACACCACACTCCCCCTCCCACATGCCACACCCCCCTCCCACATGCCACACACCCATCCTCTCACTCCCTCCACATTCTCCAACCACCCACCACACTCTCACACTCCGTCTCCAACTCCCATCCTCTCCCTCACCCACCCCTCCACATTCTCCTACCACACCACCACACTCCCCCTCACTCCCTCCACACTCCCCCTCCCACATACCACACCCCATCCTCTCACTCCCTCCACACTCCCCCTCTCACATGTTACACTCCCTTCCTCTCACTCACCCACCCGTTTACCCCCTCCACATTCTCCTACCACCTACCACACTTCCCCTCCCACACACCACACTCCCCCTCCCACACACCACACTCCGATCCTATTACTCCTTCCCCATTCTCCTACCACCCACCACTCACACAGAGTGCCAATATGTTTAGACAGAGGTACCAGGAGGCTATTGATGAGTTCGCACGCAGCAACAGCAACCTCTCCAACCCGGATAACTCAAGGGAACACGCCTACGGTACTTTCACCTACGATGCTGTCTATGCAATGGCATATGCGCTTCAGGGTGCTGAGGAAGACCTGCAGATGTACAACCTGAGTTTGAGTGACTTTGAGTACGCAGACAACATCACCATTGAGAATTCCACCATCTCAGATGTGATCTTTAAGCGCTTGAACGAAACCGACTTCCTGGGCGTTTCGGTGAGTGTATTAATTAAGCTAGATAGCGCAGTGTATTGTACGCAAGTCAACTTCCACTGTCTCAGTTATTCGACCAAGCAGTGTGAAATAATTGCATGAGACAAACTAAGTGCTGTTTCCGATCACTCATCTAGGTTAAATTTGAGTGCTGTGTTCCCAAAACACAACATGCTATCACATATACCGCTAGTGGTGCAGTGTTCTCACTAGGCCTCTACCAGAGGAGGTTGGCCACTGCATATGTCACAAGTAATTATTACCTTTCTGTCATGTGACAAGTGGACGGTTATTAAAAGTTATTGCAAGTAGCTGGAAGACCGTTTCTGGGGCTGCTGTGGAGTGGGCAATCCTCGAATGCGCTTTGCAAATGGACGAGACAGCCCCGGACCACCACTCTAGTCTCACAGACCCGACGTTTGCGGCGCGCGTGGGGACCATCTGGCCCGGGAGACTACTTCCACTCGTTTCTGCCATACCGCAGACCTGATTAGCAAAGGTCAACCTTGGCTGTCCTCCTCTAGGCCTCTACCAAAGGACACTGTGCCCTTTGGGCTTCTAATGTGCCCTTTGTGGTCTGGTCTAAAAGCTCAATCCAGCCTCAGCATGTTGATTACTTTTTAGCAACCTCTTGAAATACATGGCTTCACAAGGCCCCCATGAACCTCATTATGTGCCCCTCTTAGCCCTTTCCCACCTAATGACGTCATATGGCGTCATGAGACTTTCAGCTTCATGATGTCACATCCGGCAATGTCCTTGGGAGATAGGCTCTGCGCCAGCAGAAAGGGCGGGGCAGGGGGAGGTGGGTGGGTGCACCCGAAGGGTGCAAACAACATGGCCGTGTCTGGGCTCAGCTTTGAACAGCCCTTGGTTGGAGCCGGGTAGGCCATTTCTCGGGTTTTAAGCATTAATGGGCCTAGATAACAGTGGTCTCACCTTGCAGAGCCTCGAATTCCAGTGTTCAAGGCTGATTTTTCTGTTAGAGCGAGTTACCATTGCCCAAGCATCTTGATCGCGTACACGTTAACGAGTGGGTGTGGTCCGAATCACGAATGTGGAAAGCATGGCTGTGTGCATTTCTGTGTGAAGTTTTGAGTGTGAAAACCGATGGGAACCTTATCTAGGGTATGTTCAAGTAGATTACAAGCTAAAAAACTGACCTCCATAATCTGTGGGTGGTAAAGGGTTCAACAAATTTCTGGCCAGAACACTGTAGTGGCCGGTAGTGTTTTCTACACCGTGCACCTCAGTACTGTAGACTCCGGTTAATAAGCGCATGCACTTGTGAGTGTAAGTGGAAAGGAAACATGCACCTAATAGAAGACATGCGCTTATACATGTAGGAGGGTGCAATAAGCTACTGTTGTGAAATATAGCCATTTTTATTTTGTTTCCCAGGGTCAGGTGAGGTTTGATCCTGTGACTGGATCAAGAGTTGGCCTCAATGCTATCTATCAGCTGAGTAAGTCAGACTCTGCACTGTGCATCCCTTGCTATGCATAGTTTTGTGTGCATAGCATGGAATAATCTCTAAGGTTATGAAATTAGCCAAGATACATGTACTTGTATATCTTCAATGTGTTCGAGGGGCAGCCGCCCTCCTGGTAGGCATTGCAACCCCGGTTGCGACTCGCTGTAGTGCAAGCTAAGTAGTCCAATTAATGCACATGCCACATGGCAACCACACTCAGTCAATCGCTAGCAATGGTGTCCAAATGGAAGACAATAAATTATTACGGCACTCACAACTTCGTCAGCACGGTGAGTTTGTACACGTAAGCATCAGTGAACGGGAGCGATCACGACCGTGTGGTCAGCCAATGTCTTCATAGGGTGCTTATGCAGTATGTTCATGGGGTGCTTTGAACAGGTGCAAATCACCCCAGCAACTGTACATATGCAACTGGCGGTACAAGTTAGTTGACAGTCCTCCATCTTATTGGAGCAACTACGGTTTCTTTCACACTCTGGTGTCGCTTTCGACTTTTTGGGGGAGACTTGCACAGCAATCGTTGCCGCCACCACATTTTGCCTGTACTTTACTTTAGCAGACTTTGCATTTAAACATATGGGATTGGCTGTTAGTGGTCGTGGCTAACAAACGTTGATGTTAACAAATGATATGGGGAACGCAGGACAGTAACAGAAGGCCAAGAAGCACTAGCAACATAGCCTCGTTCCCAGGCCATCGCCCAGCTTTTCGTCGCTTGCAGTACGGTAAAGCGGGGAGGGCCTGGTACATTTCCTCACGTGAGCATGACGTAATCGAAAAATGGCAAAATTTTCAGAACGAAGATGCTACGTTTTGCGTGTTATTCAACCATCTACATGTTCAACGCTCGGTGAGTACGACAGTCGCCCCACGCTAGCTAGATACGTGTGGTATTTCACCTCGTACCTTCGCTCTTCTTGCTGTTCTGAGACCCACGTATGCCCACGCCTCCTTCCGGTCTTTCTACCCCTTTCTACCCTTGACGTCACTCACATGAGGAAATGTACCAGGCCCTCCCCGCTTTACCGTACTGCAAGCGACGAAAAGCTGGGCGATGGCCTGGGAACGAGGCTACTAGCAACATACATGTACATGTACACACACAATTGTATATACATTGTACCTACTTTATTGATGTTGACAGAGCCGAGATCTGGGCCATTTACGATTCCCTTCTGTGCCAATATGCAGCTGAGAATGGGGACGAAGGTCCAGATCTATATAGGAGATGTACATGTACTGTGCATTCCAAGTACCTGGCAGTAAGACCCAGAGAAGAGACTGTCAGTAAAATACACAGCTACATTCGCAATGATCGCAAAATATTATTTGAATCACAAAGGTTTCTCACACACAAGTAACTAGTGTAGCATTACTGTGTATTAACAGCCTCAGGTTGAGAGGCAGCACACCAATCAACCAGGTGTGCATTATTTTGAATACCTTCCCGTCCTCTTTATTCAGGGAACACAAATGACTCTGATGATCTTGAGCTGGTACAGCTAGCCGTGCATGACCCTGGTGACCCCAACCAGGCTGGACTCTTCAACTACACACTCACATTCTTGGTGCAGCCACTATGGAAAGGTAACCTCACAGATGAAGGTTGGGTCAGTAATACCAATGGCAGTGATACGCTACTGTACATATACGTGTACATTTTAGCTCAAATCTCAAATGCTCGGATATTCAAAATGTTTACCAACCTTCCCCCCCCCCCCATATCTACTCATACACCTGTACATACACATGCGTATGCCACATGTACACACACACTCTCCCTCCCTCTCCCCTGACCCATCCCAGGTGGTTCTCCTCCCCAAGACCGGCGTATCCCCACCAATCAATATCTCGGCCGTAGCCTGATCATTGTGTGTGGTGTGTTCACTGGGGTTTCAATCCTCGTTGCCATAGCAATGTTGATCTTCAACATCGTCACTATCCAGAAGCCGTAAGTGTCCAAGCATCTTACCTCACCACTGACTAGAGAAAGCTTATTATAATATTAGCTTTATATTCTACCAGTACAATGAGGGCTGTATGCTAGGCGGCAGGTGTACATGTCCATGTACTTATGGATGTGAAATGCGGACGTGACTAAAACATGGAACGGACTGGAAAACGGACCGGAAAACGGACCAGAAAACGGACTGGGTTTCCATGCGCTTGACACGGCGTCTACTCCATCGCACAGTAAAACTACATTTTAGTTTAGTACAGCCAGTCTGCAGCCCAGCGGACAACCACCAGTGCCTCCGCGCAGCCATGGATGAACGGTGACCAGCACCTCGCAGCTCAAGTCTGGTACACAGCTCAGTTCGACATCACTGGTCGATCAGTAGCTACAATTACACCACGATCTACCTAGTCTCGCGTGCCAACCTGCCTGTCACGAATCTATGAACTACTTCAGTGCATAGGAGCACTGCACCAACGTTACTTAAGCGCTAACGTAGGCGATCTACAGGGGGGAAGTCAAGTCTGGCGGCGAAGCCAGACCCGGGAGGCTGGCGCTCGGGTGGCTCGGCGATGTTCAGAGCGATACCACGGATAATCCCGTGGCCACTGTGACTGCGGACTTGGGTGCTGGCGACTGTCTGCTGGACTGCGGACCTGTGCTACTAAACTTTGGTTCACTGCACGATCAAATATACGGTGTCTAGGGCTCCCGGGCATGAAAAAAACTCGGTCCGTTTTCCGGTCCGTTCCATGTTTTAGTCACGTCTGTGAAATGCAGCTGGCCTATGAACTGTAGTTAAAGTGCTGCATTTCCTCTATGCAAATATTGCCCACAGCTGCAATGGAGGATTTTACTACCATAAGCACTCTAAATTTGTGTCACTAAAATAACAATTATTTTTCCAGCTGCCGCAAGATGTGAAAATACGTTTCAGAAAACCCACTAAATGTGGTGCATAATTAGAAATTGTTGCAAGATCAATGTGTTTGAGCACTATGGCTGCTAAGATTATCTGTACAGCTTATACACATACAGAAGCACCCACTTCAAGTGGGATCGTGGAAACCCTTGAAAGGTAGTGAGTAGAGCCCATTGATTTTACAAGTAGCGACAGCAAGCACTCGGTGGTTCCACCGTGCCGGATGACATCGCCGCCTTTCTACAGCTTCTGCTTACACTTTTTCGCCCACAATTGCGCCCGATGCAAGCCAGCCACTAAACACTTTGCGGAGCGACGCAACAATAGAATGGCCACTAGGTAAATTTTAATAAAGTTTGATGCAGAATTAGAGAAATTACCATTTCGAAATCATTAGAGTGGCACAAATTTAGAGCACTTATGGTAGTCCCAGACCCAAACCAACCCCAGCACAGAAGCAATCTGGTTTGGGTCTGGGCCGAGACTAACTTCTACTTGACCTTCTGGAAGGAGCAAATTACACATAGACTGACAGTCTGTGGTCTTGGCTGTTTTGTGAAGTTCAAGGAATCATCCTTCATTTGCCCTCTTCTTCACACTCCCACACACTCACACCAACACACCCAACGCAGTCTGATCAAGGACTCCGCCCCATTCATAAACATGATAATCGTTGTCGGCTGCATCCTGATGCTGATCGCCTGCTTCCTCCTCGGAATTGACTCCAGGACCCCGGCTGTTGATGACAGCAATAGGGACGCACGCTATGGTGCTGTCTGCATTGTACGTTAATCAATGCAACTGTATCAGCCTTGCTCCCAGGCTGCATAGGAAAAAGTGGCCTGGGAATTACATGTAGCTAGCTGTGGAGTTCACTTTGCACAGTGTAGAGAAGGTGTACGTGGCTCCTGTTGAAGGTAGTTCTCATCTTCCCCTCCCCCAGTCGAGGTTGTGGCTGCTTTCAATCGGATTCACCCTCTCCTTTGGAGCACTCTTTGCCAAAACCTGGCAGGTGTACCGAGTGTACACCAACCCCAAGCTCAAGAAGGAGGTATGCATCCTGATGCCTGTTGTTGTTTCACCAGAATTGTCTGATGTTCTGGATGATTTCGCTGTCTTCAATTCCTCTCCCCTCCTCTTCATCCTTCACCCCTCTCCTCTCCTTGCCTGCCCCCCCCCCCCCCCCCCTTCCCCCTTCCAGCCATTCAAGATGTGGAATTTCCTGATCATCATGGGCATCTTCCTGCTGGTTGATGTGGTGTACCTGAGCTTCTGGACTGGAGTCTATCCCTTCCGTAGGATGGAAGTGGAACAAGAAGTGAGTCCTTAATTGCCTAGTCTTGGAGAGCAGTCTCGTGTTTTGCACTTCTAACTTTGGCAAGCTCCTGAAAGTAACTGTGAACATGTTAGTCATATCCTGAAATGGTATGCCACTCTGTTGACCTTAGTAACGCATGTTGCAGTTTATTATGCAGACTTACCGCTCCCTCTCCCCCTTTCACGCTTCACACTCTTGCACAGGATGCAAATCAGGATACGATACGAATCTTTGAAATGTGCCAATGTGACAACTTTGGCTACCTCATCGGTGCACTCTATGTGTACAAGGGTCTCCTTGTGATCTTTGGGCTGTTTCTTGCGTATGAGAGCCGCAACGTCAAGTACCACTATATCAATGACTCCCGGTTTGTCAGCATCTCCATGTACATAGTGGTGATCCTGGTGGGTATTGGTGCGCCCCTCAGTTTGGTGCTGGCTGTACACTATTTCATCGATCCTGCCTATGCTCTCGCCGTGTTCATGATCATCTTGTCCTGTATGGCGTGTATCCTGATCATCTATGTGCCCAAGGTGCGTGCAGACCATGACGTGTACTTTGTCTGTTGGCTAGTGCATTTTGTTCTCCATTCTGGCCTGATTGGAATCTACATGTACCAAATGCTATCCTTCTTCCTCACTCCCCCCCCCCCCCCCCCCCCCCCACCCCCACCCCCCCCCCCCCCCCCCCCCCCCCCCCCCCCCACCGTCTTCTATCCGTCCTCCCCCCCACCTCTCCCCTTTCCTGTCCCCACTCTTTTCCTTGCCTTCCCTCCCCCCTCCTTCTCTCCCGCCCTCCCTCCCTCCCTCCCTCCCTCCCTCCCTCCCTCCCTCCCTCCCTCCCTCCCTCCCTCCCTCCCTCCCTTCCTCCCTCCCTCCTTCCCTCCCTCCCTTGCCCTCCCTCCCCCCCTCCTTCTCTCCCTCCCTCCCTCCTCCTCCCCCCTCCCTCCCTCCTCCCTCCCTCCCTCCCTCCCTCCCTTCCTCCCTCCCTCCTTCCCTCCCTCCCTCCCTCTCTGCTCTCTCCACACCCAGTTTGTCTACATGGCAAGGGGCTTGGACACCATGGTCCAGGAGAACTCTCGTGAGGAAGTGACGGTGTCCGATGGACTACAGCTTGGCAGGTCTACTGTCGACCAGACTGACATCAAGAGTGCAGAGGATGAGGTCAACAACCTTGAACATGAAGTAGCTGAGGTACGAACTAGCACACTGGATGGTGGGTGTTTTGCATCCTTCCGTGAATGATCCAGCTATCTAGCTAGCTTCAAATGCTCGTCCATACCCGTCTTCCAAGTGTTTCTGATCACTGCCAACAACTTTTAGAATTGTTTTTGCCATGGCTGCCTGCATCTAGGTGATGCGATATGGATTTTAGCCGATACGCGATGTTATATAGGTAACAAAAAATTTGAACAAAGTTGCCTATCGGAATGGCAGGAGGTATATATAGATATGGTAACGTATATGGTAACGTTGCCGATACATTTATGGCTGATACCGATATTTTTGCCAATAGCCGATCCGATTATCAGTGCAACATGATGGCTGCATCACATGCACTGGTCGTATTAATTTTGGTGCATGTAATCGGGTCAGCTAGAGGAAACCGTAACCCTACATCAAGGCTTGAAAACTACATTCATGCTTTCACATAGCCACTTCTACAGTTTGCATGCAGGCGAGCAGTATTCAGTGTTGCAAATTTACAGCAAAATGTGCCTGCAATTTGTAAAGAGACGCCCTGTACATTCCACTGTATGGGTCATCTGGGGGATGACTGGGTGTACTACGACGCATTGCTACGACGGATAGCTGAGTGCAGTGGTGATGAACACTAACCCAAACAAGATTTTTTTTTTGGGGGGGGGGGGGGGGGGGTGATGCAGGCAGTGATGCAAAACTGTTTACCTACCAGCAACTATCTGGTTCCTGGTTATACCTGTGATGTACTTGTCACTCCTCTTGCAGAAAGAGCTGGAGCTGCGTGCTCTGGAGGATGAGGAGCAGCAGGTGGAACAGACCAACACCAAAGTGAATGGCCCCCGTATGGGATCGGACGGAGACAGTGGAGTGCTTGTGACCGGTGACGAAACCTTCTTCTCCACAGAGTCCACCACGAACGGGGAACAACGCGTCAGCAACTCCACCCCCACCATCTCCCCCACTGACGGGACCACTGTGGATGAGAGTGAATCAACCACTCTCTGACAGACTGGGCGCTGAGTGACATAACTATCATGCGTAAATACTCCCTGTATTAAAAAAGAACTATTTAACTCTGTATATATAAATGCAGTTACTAGTGCATCAGCATTCAACAATTATTTGGTGCTTACTTTTGTTAGAGCAATAATTGGGAAGTGGGTTTGCTGGGGCACGTATTCTTCTGAACACACTCAACAGAACATTGTCTTTATTATGTATGCTCCTCTGTAAGTCATGTCACTAGTCACTAATAGAGCGTGGCTCCTCCTGTTGCACAATATGCAGTATTCTTGCTTTGGTGTGTAGACAATTCTTTTTGGTCTACTTTTGTAATGCATGCTGTGAATTTTGTTTCCAAAAAAAATTAATCTTGTAGCAGGGATCACAGTAAGCATTGGCAATATCCAGAGCCCACGATTTTTCGCAGTTGGGTCTGAATACGAGACTGATGGGGCTCCTGGTCATACACCACATGTAACTGTCCACCATCCCACGCACCCACCCCGCATGCCCCTCCCACATGCACCCCCCCCCCCCCCCCCCCCCATGCACTACCCTCCCCTCCCCCTTCCCATGCACCCACCTCCCCTCCCCCCCCCCGAAGGCTCTCCCCCCCCCCCCCCCCCCCCCCCCCCCCCGAGGCTCCCCCCCCCCCCCCCCGAGGCTGCCCCCCCTCCGAGGCTCCCCTCCCCCCCCCCCCCCCCCCAGGCTCCCCCCTGGCGGTGAAGCTAAGGTAAGGTATAGGTGAGGGCTCACCTCATCTTAACCTTACCCGAGCTAAACCTAACCCGAATGACTTCAACGCAACTGGACTCGCTTTATATACCCCGCCAAAGCCGGCCGGCAACGCGCGCGCCGGCAACGTTAATGCTCTAATCTGATTGGTGGTTCATATTTTGGCGGCAAAAATGGTGAGCGTTTCCGTCTCTGTCGTTCCCGTCTCTGTCGTTTGGCTAATGGCGTTGGCCTCCTCTGGTATGCCCTCTTCCATTGGCGCTCCCTCTGTTGCTGCCCTTGTAGTTGACTCCAAATGATGTTCCGAAGGAGTATGATGGCGCCGAGACCCCATGCCGCTTGTTCTGGATGCTTCTTGTTGGTTGTTCAAATTTTGGCGGGAAGTCGTGAGCTCTGTCGTTTGGCTAATGGCGTTGGCCTCCTCTGGTATGCCCTCTTCCATTGGCGCTCCCTCTGTTGCTGCCCTTACCACAAATGCTGTTCCGAAGGAATATGATGGCGCCAAGACCCCATGCCGCTTGTTCTGCTGGATGCTCCTTGTTGGTTGTTCAAATTTTGGCGGGAAGTCGTGAGCTCTGTCGTTTGGCTAATGGCGTTGGCCTCCTCTGTAGGCCCTCTTCCATTGGCCCTGCACCTGTTGTTGCCCTTGTACATGTAGTCTATTGCCATGTCAACTCTATAGCTGTCACCCCCAGTGGACAGTAGAAACAGTGGAGACAGCAGTGACATCAATTGGAGACATTAGAGACGGTGGAGACAGCAGTGACAGTGGAGACATGCAACAGTGACAGTGGAGACAGCAGTGACAGTGAGGTAGCTAGTGACAGTGGAGACAGCATTGACAACAATGATAGTGGTGACAGCAATGCCAGTGGAAATAGCTGTGACAGTAGTGATGGAGACAGCATTGACAGTGGAGACAGCAGTGCATGACAGTGGAAACAGCAGTGACAGTAGGTATACAGTAGTGACAGTGGAGACAGACAGGGGATACAGCATTGACAGTTGAAGACAGTATAGGGCAGTAGAGACCATTATAATAGTGACAGTGAATGCAGTGGACATTACATTCCAATGATGTAATGCCGTGATCGATTACATTATTTTATGATGTAATGCTCCCTCAGACTCAATTCGCAATCATGCTTACTGAGCATGCCGACATAAATTCTGACCCTAATCGTCACTCTAACTCATCATCACACACCCACTCAAGCACACCTTCCTTCCTCCTAGGTGAGTGATGTTCATCACTAGCATGCATATATATGGAATATCTTTTGCCTCTTCTCAATGTGCATGTGCTTCCAGTATGATATCATAGTTTATAGTTGAACACTATACAATCATACATGTCGACTCCCTTCCCCCTCCATGCCTCACCCCTCCTTATCACAACCATCATCCCTCACCTCCCACCCCTCATCCACATTCCTCCCTCACCCCCTCACCTGTTTACCCATCATCCTCTCATCCCTCTCACCTCGTTCCCAGCCCCCACCCAGCTTTTCGTCGCTTGCAGTACTGTACTGCAAGTGACAAAAAGCAGGGCAGGGCCTGGAAATGAGGCTATCATCCCTCCAGTTCTTCATCTCTCTTCAACCTATTCACCCTTCATCCTGCACAGGCCCACAAGAATGACCCAGAGAAGCTGGTGGATTTCCAATACTGATTAGGCCCGGCAACTCTCCTGCTAAGAGCTGAGGACAAGCCGACTGGATGTACTGCACTGCGCGAGTCCATGCACAGGTGCCTCAGGATAATGTTGTGAATTTCATACTGTAGCAACTGACATTATTGCATCATTTTTGTAACATCTGGTGCGATTCTTGTGTGACCTATAATAATAATTTTTCATAAGGTGAGATGAGTTGTAGCTACTTTGCACAGATGACTACTACCACACTGCTACTTGGAGTTTTGGCCAGTGTTAGTCTTGGTCTCAGACCCAACCAACCCCAGTGTGGATCACTTTTAGTATGTCGTATATACATGCTGGTGAAAAATCTGCATGGGAACGAGACAAGCCAGCTAGTGTGCATGGGTGGCTGGACATAACAATACTGGTACCTTGCGTGTAAATGCTGCATGTTTTCTATTGTGGTTGTGGTTAGGCATACGTGCACTATACATGTGTTAGGGACGTATCATGCTGAACGATGTTCCCAGACCCCATATGCAGGTGCGCGTTACGAGGTCTGGGAACAAGACTAACTGGACTGTGAATGCATGTGTAGTTGATGGATCCTGGGAGACTAATTTCTACAGGATGCATTTTCAATAGGGCAAATCACTATTTTCTACAGATGAAGGATCAAGTTTAAAAAAATAACAGTGTTCATCAATAGTTACTGTACATTCAGTGTCTTTCTGCATGCCAGAAGCTTCACTGAATTGCATGCATAACACCAAGCCTCCCACCTCCCAATCTAGTCAAGAACAAATGCTTTGTCTTCTGCTACATCCCACAAACTGTCCAGTGTCTGTCCTGACCTCAGGAAGAACCCAAACTCAAACAGCCTCAAGCTGTTCTTGTCCAGGTCTCTCAACTGGTCCACGTCCTCAGAGTCCAGCTGAACCTCTTGAGCATCAAAGTTCTCAGTGAGACGCTGTGAGTTGGAGCTTTTGGGGACTACTGCCAGGCCCTGGTCAAGTGCAAAGGCAATGCAGATCTGTGGCAAGAGCAAGATGAGAGGTTATATAAAACTCCTGGCAGACATCGACATCTTGTACCCATTGCTGCAGTACTAGATCACTGCCTATCTGTTGCTATGGTGGTGATAACACCCAGAGCCCACTATGATGCCACTCGGATGAGTGCTTCACTGAACTCCCATTCATGTTCATAGTGCATTAGATCACATTTATGTATGGTACACAGTAAGTAATATTTATATACCACTTTGCCGTGCATTATGGGTTTTAGTGCACGAGGGCAATCTAGTTAACGGTCGAGGGCGAGATAATGCACGAGCCGAAGGCGAGTGCATTATCCGGCCGAGACCGTTAACTAGATTGCCCGAGTGCACTAAAGCCCGTAATGCACGGCAAAGTGGTATCTAAACTACTTAGTGCAACTCACCGACCCGAGACAGCCTTTGATCTTTGAAAAGTGTGCATTATCTAGATAATGCACACTGAAGTGTGCAATAAGCGATTTAATGCTCCGTCATGTGATCGATTCTGAGGCGTCTGATTCGTTGAGGGTCACGTGAGTAGCACTAAGTATAATTATATGGCCAGAAATGTATCTAGCATGACATCATACGTTGCACACATGTACGTGTATAGTGGCTGCGGCGTTCACAGGAAAAACTGCCTATAGATACGGGACTGGATGGCCACCGTAAACACCTGTGTCAACACCATCTGAATCAAGGTCTTCAGTAAAAGTTACCAGGTTTTTCCATTAGCCCCATTTGCACCAGACGTTCAGGATCCGGATTAAACTAATGGGTGATTTTCTTCTGGGCCCACCTTGTTCGAGTCTGCGGAGAGACAACTTGAACGTTCGTATTCAGCCTTCTCAGCAATTCTCCAGTGTAGAGGTGTGCCCGTAGGTGTGGTCTATGCAGGAATAGTCTCACTACGGACTTGAACGGGCGAGCAGACGGTGCGATAACGGAGCAACTTTGACGATGATGGTGCTGTTCTTGTCCCGTAGTTACAGGAAGTTTTTCCTGTGGTTTATTCGACTCACCATAGCTAAGTATCACAGTTAGTTCCAATTAACACACATGCCACGTGGCAACCATGCTCTGTCGATCACTAGCAATGGCGGCCAAAGGGAAGACACGAAGTTATTACAGCACTTACAACTTTGCCAGCACAGGTGAGTTTTGGCATGTAAGCGTCAGTGAACGACAACGAATACGGCTGTGTGGTCAGAATGCCTTCGTACGACTGTACTGCAAACAACGTCGAAGAGAGCGATCGAGCAATGGCGGCCGACGGCACGACAAAAGCACTTGTATCTCCGCCACCAAGGTGAGTTTCAGCACAATTATTTTGATTTTGTGTCACTGCATCATAGCGATCACGACGGTGTAGTCAGAATCTTTGTAGGCCATTCCGAAGTAGTCAAACGTTTATTAGAATATTCACAGAAAATAATGATTTGCACAATTTTCCCCCTACCAGGAGTGTAACAAGGGTGGCGTTTATTTCACTCAGCACCTCAAATTGTGCAGCGTTTATTCGAGGGTGGCGGAAATACGCTATGCACAAACGAAATTCCATTCATGCCACGGGGATAACCAGTCGCCATGGATGCAACTCGCGCAGCTGCAGTTAGAACTGCAAAATTATAGTTGTTAGGTCAATGGGAGGCATTGTACTGCCGAATGGAGATTGGCCTGACGTTGGATTGTATTCTAACAATTTTAAGCGGGCATACAAGAAGCCACACACTTAGATGTTTAAAAACTGATCAATCTCCTAACACTAACACTACAACCTTCTGATAACCAGACATTCAGCTTCGTGTCGGACTCATCCAACGTTCATACGCTATATCAGTCATTTACTGACTCACCTGAGCAGGTGTGGCTCTGTGTTTAGTGGCAATCTGTCCAACAACAGGATCATCAAGTACCACTGGCTCGTCCTTCTTCTTGAAGTCCTCAGACCGACCTGGTGAGCCCAAAGGTCCGTAAGCCTCAATAGCAATACCTGCGGATCAATCAGAGTTATTTGCTTCCAATATCCAATATATTAAGGAGGAAGGGTGAGTTACAGAAGGAAGAGAACTAGAGGAGAAAGTGCAGGTGAAGTAAGAGGAAGAGAAGGTGAGGAGGAGGATCGAGAAGAAGGTTAAGAGAAGGATGAAGTACATCAGGGAGGAATTGGAAGCGAATTTAGAGGAGTAGAGTGGAAGAGCAAGTCAATTTGAGAAGGGGGTGGAGTGAAAGAGCAAGTGAATTATATGAGCAAGTGAATTATAAGAGGAAGAGGAGTGGAAGAGGTAAATTAGAGGAGAGGGAGGAGGAGGTGAATTAGAGGAGAGGGAGGAAGAGGTGAATTAAAGGACGGGGAGGCATGGAAGAGGAGGTGAGGAAATGGAGGTGAATTATAGAAGGAGGACGAGTGGAAGAGAGGAGGTGAAATAGAGGAGGGGGAGGAGTGGAAGAGCTAGGTGGTGAATTAGTGGAGGGGAGGAAGTGAATTAGAAGAGGAGGAGTGGAAGAGGAGGTGTAGAGTGGGTGAGGAGGAGGAGTGGAAGAGGAGGTGTAGAATGGGTGAGGAGGAGGAGTGGAAGAGGAGGTGGGGACGAGGAGGTATACTAGAGGAGGAAAAGGAGGCAAGGAAGAGGAGGTGAATTAGAGAAGGAGTTACAGAAGGAGGAGGAGTGGAAGAGGAAATTGGGATGAGGATGTGAATTAGGGGAGGAGGAGTGGAAGAGGAAGTGGGGACGAGGAGGTAAATTAGAGGAGGGGGAGGAAAAGGAGACAAGGAAGAGGAGGTGAATCAGAGAAGGAGGAGGAGTGGAAGAGGAAGTGGGGACGAGGAGGTGAATTAGAGGAGGAGGAATGGAAGAAGAAGTGGGTGAATTACAGCAGGAGGAGGAGGAGGAGAGTAGAAGAAGTAGCGGGGATGAAGAGGTGAATTAGAGGAGGAAGAGGAGGTTAACAATAATGTGTACCTTGACGTTGGCAATACTGTCTCAGTTTAGGCTGCTGTAGATAAGGGTGGAACTCAACTGGAGAAGAGAAAGACAAACTCGTGCATGTGATTCATCAACTACATGCAAGCAAGATATGGTATATGACCTCATCCCCCAAACCCACAGAGAATGTAACGGGACAATCAAGGACTAAAAGTTACCAGGTTTTTTCCTTAGCCCCATTTGCACCAGGCGTTTAAACCGGTTCAGGATCCGGATTAAACTAATGAAGTGGTTATTGATCCGACAAGAAGTAGGGGATGGGTTAGTATATTAGGGCCAGGCCCAGTGCTGAATATGCATGCATGCACTACTAGGAATATGTATCCGCATAATTGCCTCGCGCGCACGCCGTGGCCGCATGCGCAGTGTGGCCACATGCTTACGAGTATGATAGCTAAGTGTGAATTTGCGAGTGTGGAGCTGAGATAAACATGTCGATTACACTCAATGTTCAACTCCACATGTAGCTGCTCTAGCTCTGCAAGCCCTGAAGGCCCCGCTCACTTGTACCCTAGCCTCTGGCTACGTGTGGAGTTGCGGTATAAACAGATGTCGACTGTTTGACTCCATATGTAGCTGTTTGACTCCATACGTAGCCTTTGACTCCATATGTAGCTGCTCCAGCTCTGCAAGCCCTAGAGCACCACGCACTCGTCCACTGATCTGTTTCTCAAGGTTGTAATTCTCGCACCGTCGAGCCCTCGCAGCAAATAAAAGGCCGGTAGGAACCCGCAACATTCCTATCAACATTCCTGAGCGTGACATATTCCGGTACCTACCACGTACGTACATACGTATACTATATAGTGAGAAATAGATCCCCCATTCAGAGACTCGCGGTAATGCGCTCGGCAATAATTAAAGTATGTACTTACTGCCAGACCAATATCCATGTCGTTAAACTAAACCAGATAAGTGTAAATACTCAAATCCGATTGGAAACTGGTTTACGTAATCCACCTCAGGATGTGGATTGCGCCCAGATTGAATTTGGATTAGTTTCCAATGAGGAGGGTGTAAACAGCTGGAGCGGTTTCTAAGTGGGGTATCTTGAAGTTGTCAATATTAATCCAGCCCCAAGTTGTGAGAGAAGATTCACGAGCTAAACTGGCTTCAAAGTTACACATGTGGACACAGATTCTAATCCAGTTTAAAGGACCCGTTTGTTAACCATTCAACAGGATTATCAATCTCAGCCCGCTTGCAAACTGGTGCACGCGGAGTCAGAAAATGGGTCAATAAGCAGTTAGAAAGCGGGTCAATAAACTGGCATGGTCAGAAACTGGCACCGTGCGTGAGCTGGACGGCTTAGCACCTAGACGTTAATGGTCACCGATCAATCACCGTCACGTGTGAGAAGCTACTCACAGCCAACAATGATGGAGCCATTCCAGAAGCGTATCACGGAAAAGGGGAAAAGATCGAAACACAAGTGGCGTGATTCACCAGCCCTTCAGCAAGTGGATCAAGAACTGCTTGAGGGAGCCATCATCATCTGACAAAGCCTTAATTCTGCTTCTACGTGAAGAAAGAGTGATCGAGCTACTGGATCTACCCAACCTCGGTCTGAGTGACATGCTAGTTGTGCCATTCTCAGACAGACAGACAGACAGACACACACACGGTAAAAATCTTAATGTATTGATGTCTCATCTATCACACATTATACGGCCACTTCTAAACACAAAACCATCCCAGTGGCTCCTGCTCCTTCCTCAGATCTACCAAAACGCAGTAATCTTCAGCCAGGGTACGTGTATGCAATAGTACTCTGGGTGCATACATTATCTATTATACTCTATCCCAGAGATGAAGTACGCATTTGCTCCAAGACAGCACAGTTGGGAAAGGGAATCTTCCTTGGGATACATCCTGATCATAACACTGGTAGGCCATTCATTGCTGGTTGTTTGCTGGGATACAAGTGTAATTAAGTATATGATTTTCAAACAGGCAAAGGAATTCAGTACGGCCAGGTCCTCCTCTTAAAGCCACACGTGCAATGCAGCGCTGGCGCGAGCTCTTTTGGAGTGGCACGGCCACTGCCATGCCGAAGGTAGTGAGTAGAGGCGCGAAGCGCCGATCTGTCTGTGTGAAGCGCCAATCTGTCCGCGCGAAGTGCGGAAAAATTTTTTCACCTTCATTTTTCAGTTGTCTGGATGGGCTCTCGTGGCACCTTCGTGCTTTGCACTGCACTGTAACTGCTTTCTGCTTTTTCCGTGTCATCCGTGACCGTCGACGTGGAAAGGAGATGTCATAATGCGCGCTTTGCGCGCATAACTTCTAGCCCACGCCTACCAATTATTATAAGGCGACTAAAAAGTGGTACGGCCAAAACCGTACCGGCCGTACCGGCCGCGCCGGCCCTGCAATGTGCAACCTCGGATCCCATTGATCTACCACAAGAAGTAGTTCTACTTCCAAGACTTGATGGTGAGCTACTATTCCTGTTCTTCAATACACAAGCTGAATTGAATTGCCTACAGTGACCTCAATTAACACACACTGTTTTAACCTAGCTAATATTAAACATTACAGATTGGAGACAGATTTTGGTGGAAGGTGGAACACCTAAGAAAAGGCAAGGGTACCACATCACTCCCCCCCCCCCCCCCCCCCCACTAGTGGTGATCAGATGCAAGTGGCAGCTAACCCCACAAGTGGTGATCAGATGCAAGCGGCAGCTAAATCCCACTCTATCACTGGTAAGAAATCTGAAAGGTACATGTACATAATTATGCACGTATCCTTCATATCATTTTATGTGTAAATGTAGGTCTTAACCAGGTTTTGATTTAATTAATTTTCAGTGACTCCGATCATGACTCTGAAGGGGAAGGTGGCACAGACAGTGATGAACATGATGACCAGCTATCAGAGTACGAACAGAAGCACCGTAAGAGAATTAAGGAGAACAAAAGAATCATGGAAGACATCTTTTATGGGAGCGGGACAAAAAAAGCCAAAACTTCTGTCGAGCTAGAAGAAGGGCAATTTGTGGCAGTTTACTGCCCAAAGTATGTGGAGCTGCCAGAGATTGGAAGGGTACTGTCTGCCGATGACTCTAACGTGGAGGTGGAATGGTGGCTGGGGACATACTCAGGAACGTGGCAAGTCTGGAAGAACCGGGAAGCGCAAAAGTATGCCATTGTGACAGAGATACCGTAGTTGCAGTTAATTTCGCGGTGGGGAAATTTTCGCGGTATTCGCGGATGAAGTAAGACCGCGAATATTAAACCCGCTAAATATATTTCCACAGCTAGCGCTAGGCGTAACAGTTACTGTCCTTTGTGTTCCTGGGCTCACGCTCACACAGTAGCTCTTCCCCGGCAGTTGCTTCGCTGTAGACGTGGTAGCCACGCATACACAGTTCCATCAGCACGATCGCACGTGTCAATAGTAAGTTATTACGAGCGGAATTTTTTTTTCGCGGAAGTAATCAGCGAAAATTTCCCTCGCGAAATATTTGTGTGTCACGTTTAGTGGCTAGACCGCGAAATTTTTGGCACGCGAAATAATCGGCAACTACGGTACTGCCACGTGTTGCAGTACTCCTGACTGGACTTGAGTTCACGAAGGCAAAGAGGCTTCCCACAGCCATGGTTCACAAGCTCAAAGACTTGTACAAGTCTGCACTTAGCCAGGAATAATAACACAAGCTCAGACTTGTCTACACTTAGCCAGGAATATTGTATTATTAGTTAGGTGCTGACCCCTAGGGCCTGTACTGCAATAATAATCGCATTCCAATGTTGTCATGAAATATGCCATGGAATACCTATGATTTTCACCATGAAATTTTCATGGGAAATTTCAAATTTCCCATGAAAATTTCATGACCAGTGCCTCTTCCCAACACCCATGAAATTTCATGGCCTAACCCACCAGCCTCTGTTCAGGAGAAGATCCCGTCAAGCAACACTATACAACCACAACGACCAGATGAGAAGCCACCAGATGAAATGCCTAGAGAAGGGAGTTGCTGAGCCTTTCCCAGCCACAAAAGGTGGTGCAAGATGCCTGAGGAGCATCCATATTATGGGGGTCTACTGCCATTGCAGGATGCCTGATGGAAACACAAAGATGGTTCAGTGTGTTGCATGCAGAGAGTGGTTTCATCAGCATTGTGAAACTGTACCACAAGCAGTTTGGAAAAGACATTGTCAAGTGGCAATGCAGTGCATAATTCACATTCTATCATGTATGACCAGTCTTTGGAGTCTCCGTACATGCACGTGCGAGCTCATTGCATGCTCCTTCCCTTCCTTCCTCTGTTTACATCATTATGTGCTCCTGGTTCAATTATGTGCCTATGTAGCTTTTGCTGCCTCAAGCCGTTATGTAACCACCTGGACATCAGTCTCAAACCTCATGTGACATAAGCCCCTCCCCCCTCCAGTTTCTTATACAGCAGGCAATGAAAGTAGCCTTGTTGCCAGGCCATTCCCACTGCCAGAATTCGATCTCTTGCAGTATGAAATATGGCGGGGGAAGGCCTGGGAGATCTGGTCACGTGCGGTGCCTTCAGGTAGGCACATGGTAGACACATGGAGCAGGGTGCCCAATGAAGAACGCCCTTTCTTGTACTGTCCATCCAAAAGCTGGGTGTCAGAGCATTACAGGCAGATGATCAATACTATTTGTTGTTTACAACACCGGCAACAGATCAACGCAAAACAGGTATAACGTTTGGGCACCGCCACTCGTGTGTCTACCCTCAGTCTACCTGACATCATCGCATGCGACCAGATCTCCCAAGCCTTCCCCCCACCGTATTTGCATACTGTAAGCAAACAAATACTGGCGCTGGGAATGGCCGGGGAAAGAGGCTACAATGAAAGCTGGAGGAGAGTCAGAGAATGTAGATTTCATGTCCCATAAAATTCATTTTACCGTAGATCGGAAATTTTCGAGTAAAAGAAACTTTGCCTGTTAATTTTTCGTGTTATTTTATTTTCGTCGCTTGAGCACACCGACAAAAATCAAACCACACGAAAATTTCGTTCACACGTATGCGTACACGTGCACGTTCCCAGGACCGCACGTGCACGTTCCCAGGACCGCATACCATGTCGCCATTGGAGAGGAGCTGGAGCATCAGCGCGACGAGGGAATGTAGCAGCAACCCATGCCGTATCACTGGGAAATGCCATCGGTACTTACCTCGAAAGATTTCACCCGTCTCTCTTGGTCCGCGGTCTGCCTTCAGAAGTTCACTTCCACGATCGTGCGCTTCTGGGCTGGTATAGAAGAACTCAGTGATCTTCCAGGACCGGGAACACCATCGACAGGTTTCTTGTACTTCGATTCAACACTCGAATGAAAATCACACGTTAAGTAGAATCATTATTGATGTTGCGTGTTTTTAATTTTCGCTGTAATTAATTACAGCGAAAAATTCCCGATCTACGGTATCGTATTAGGGCCATGGTTGGGTAGTTAGGGCAGGTGTACTGCAGGCAGGGTCTATTGTTTCTGTGAAGTCATGCCTACGTTACCAGTGTACATGTAACAACAACATTAAACGTACTCTGGTTGATGGCAGGAATGATGTTGGCAGTTTTGAGTAGGTTCACCAGCTTATGAATACTGAAGTTGGTCACACCGATAGAGATCACCAGACCCTTTGCTACCACAGCCTCCATAGCCTATGTGGAGGAAGGACACCAGTAGTGCAGGGCACACAAGATAGTGTATAACAGTGCTACTAGTCACGCAGTAGCGTCACGTTTGTGAAAGAGTGCGCCTGCTCGAGATGCACCGTACAATGGTTCTGGGCTATGGGAGAGTTGATTGGCTTTCATAAAGCAATTCTGTAGCACCAAAATGATACCATCACTGTATGTTTGGTACCCACATGGTCCAAATTTCATTCTCACTTAGCAACCAATATGTTGCCCTGTGCCACACACTCAATCGTACATCTTCTCCTACAGCTGCCTTACCTCAAGAGCATCCCCCTGTGGGAGGTGCATCATAGAGGCAGTTTGAGTGCGTTTGTAGCCCCAGGCCTGGAAATGAGGCCAGTGCATTCGCATGCAATGATCATCATGATGTAGCGGACATATTTGTGCAACATGTTTGACATGAAAGTGTGGACAGTCTCACTCCCTGGGCATTCATGTTCTAATTGACTATAGCAACAATAAGTTTTTCCACTCTCCTCCCATGGTCAACCCACCTGCCATGTTCTGGCAAAGCGCTTCGGGTCATACGCTGGCATGTCGTCGCTGCTCAGTGTTGAGAGGGATGTGAAGGGATGAACCTGCACCAAAGACAGAGTGACAGTACAACGCTGAAGAGTAATACTTTTTGGTCAAATACCTGGCCCAGATTTGTACCATAGTGGGTGGGCGTTTGAAAGGCACAGCCACAGTGGACAAAGCCCACCCACTAAGCATACCATTGAAAGCCAGGGTACATCCATGTATCGATCCTTACCTAGGGTACATGGCTGTTGTAGCCTAGCTCCCAGTCCCACGCCCAGCTTTTCGTCGCTTGCAGTACGGTAAGCAAGTGACGAAAAGCTGGGCGTGGGACTGGGAACGAGGCTATGGCTGTTGCTTGCTATGGCAACAGTGGTTCTGCCAAAACTAATTAACCAAATTGGAGTACAAAAACAACTACAGCATGTTCAAGTACAAAACAAAACATCTATAGTGTACACATGTAGCTACTGATTACTTAGTTCAACTAGAGGTAACACATACCAGCGCAGAACTTCTACAGGATAAAGTGCAGCTACAATCGACATGATGATGCACATCGAACAGCTAAGGGGAAATTAACAATGCAGCCTCAGTCCCATCTCTCTTTTAGAATGTAGGGATGGGATGAGACTGAGAAAAAAATTTGCGTCTTGTTTGTGCACTTTTTCGAGCGCATGAAATGCATAGCTTATTAGGTGCAACATCAAGCAAGGGTACGGGTACTGGATGTATGCTCTGTCACCTGATGTCATATCTGAAGGTCTTGTTATTCAATCATCACTTCAAGAAAGGAAAGCTGCGTCTCACGATCGATGGCAGTGATGATGATGGACCTGGACCTTCCGCTGGTCAGCAGGCTTGATGCTTCATTCTGTATTATTTTCCCATGCATTTTGATGTTGCTCTTGTGATCAATGTTTATTATCATCTTTGGGGAGGAGGGGGTGGGGCATTCACCCTTCATCAGATCAGACTGCTCGACAATATAGCATGTACATGTAGGTGACATGTTTGCAAGCCTAAAGTTCTGAGCCTAAAGTTTTATTTGATCCTATATATTTTTGTCAAGGGAGAGAGCGGAAACTTGATCTTCTCCAAAAAACTATGTGAAACAACTATATTAAGCGGACCTGAGGACCGAGGACCCGGGACCAGAGGACCAGAAGATTTTCAGCTGTTATGTGAAACAGAAATGCAATCTGTGTTGTCATAAAACCCCAAACTCAAGGCTATAATTATGTCGTTGCCTTGAGTATGTAAGTCACAATCGGATTACTACTTAGCCTCGTTCCCAGGCCTAGATTTATGAGCAGGATTTACATCAGAGTTCAAAGTGCAGTACTAGTGACACCAGTCCTAAGGACAAAGGTTAAATGCAAGGTCAAGTGCACAAGCTAGGGAATAAGTAGCCTCGTTCCCAGGCCAATGCACGGAATGCAGAAAAGGGCCTGGTGACACTTGGCAACATTCCTGTATGTGCTGAGGTCAGCAGTCTTGATTTCGGGTAGGCAAATCACGTTCACCCATTCCCAATTACTGCGTAGTAACTACATTCTTTACCGTATGAAAAATGTAGCCGTTAGATAAAACCATTGTTCTAGCCTTCAAGACTCACCTCTGGTTGCTCCTTGGCAAGGGCTTTCTACTTAGCCATCACCAACAGCTACCTGCCCAGTGAATTCGAATGTAAAAAGATTGCTTGCACAATTATGCTGACTGAGCACATACAGGAATTTTGCCAAGTGTCACCAGGCCCTCTACCACGTTCCGTGCGTGGGCCTGGGTACGAGGCTAGAGGATAGGATCCCTGGGTCCCCGGGTCCTCAGGTCCACTGAATATTGTGACGTGTCCGAAACAACACTCTCACCACTCACTGCCACTCACCACAACTACTCACAAATACTATACAGGAAATTGGCATGCACAGTGTGACATCATAATTGACAAATAGTGTGCACTAAAAAAAACTATGGCACAAGTTAATTGCACCATGATCAAGCTTTTTGTCTCGGCGCCGAAGCGCCGAGACACAGTGCTGGGCACGTATACGTACGTCTGTCTGTCCACATAGCTGGAGTGCATGCGCGACGGATTTACTAACTAGTAATGTGTGCATATGGCCGCACCTACTGTGCTAGACACCTGAAGACACAAACAAGATCATGTGAGATTTCAGCAAGAGAGGCTAAAACAGCAAGAAGTCGGATTACAAGGTATACGCAAGAATGATCGTCTGAGGAGCGCCAAGAACGTAGACTATACAAGCTGACTGAGAAAAAGGCAACGGCAAAGAAGGCCTGAACAAGAGAGTCCGGAACAGAGAGAGCAACGACTACAACGGCTACAAGCTGACCGAGAGAGGAGATGGCTAAGAAGGCAACGAGAAACCACTGACCAACGTAGGCAACGTGTAGCTAGCTAGATACTCGTAGACTACATCAATATTCCTCCATTGACAAATTTAGTCTAAGTCTTCTCTTCAAGCCACTCTGTCTGTGTGCTCGCGTATAGCCTCGTTCCCAGGCTCCTCCCCAGGCTCTTCCCCCAGCTTTTTGTCGCATACTGTACAGTATGCGACAAAAAGCTGGGGAGGAGCCTGGGAATGAGTCAGTCCAAGTCAAAGTTATGACCAGTGCGCCTTTCATTGAAGTTTGTTCATCATATGTGTCTATTGGTGCAACAAGTTGGTGCAACAAGTTGTGACGTATTTGCCTGTTGACACACTGTAAAGTCTTTCATCAGTACGGCAGCATGCGCCAAGATTTGATCTAATCTCAGAGCTATAGCTAGCTACTGAGCAAATCTTGTTAAACCATCTGTAGTGTCCAACACTTGTATCAGTCTTGCAAGTAAACCGCCGAGACAATTTTTTTAAAAAGGCATCTTGTTAGGGTGATACCTGATTGTACTCCCAACTGCAGGAGTGGTGTTATCCCCAGAGGAGGTTGGACATTCCTTTCAGCACACGTGATTATGCGCTGGGCTTGAACGGAAAAAAATTATGTTCCTAACCTCGCCAGCCTCGTTCTCAAGTCAATATGGCCTAGGCTGGGACCAATGGTAAACGTAAAGTGCCAACGAGAAGTGAAGCTACTGTTGGGGAGTTTGAAAGGGAGGAGTACGTTGAAGACACTTCAGGTGGGGAAGGCTTCCAGTTGGAGTAGCAGGAGTGTGGCTTCTCCACCATCCTGCATGGCCGATCCTTCAGGCCATACAGCCTAGGGTTGAACGTGGTTGACGGCATACTTGGAATCTACTCCACTGGAGCTTTCGAATAATGTCAGGTTTTTGAGATACTCGTAATGACTACCGAGAACACAATTCAATATAGTAAACCTCAACATAAATTCACCTACATACGTAGGTCACATGACCGTGGCCAACCTCCATACACCCTAGAAGCTCATGGTACAATGATCATTACATTGGTTAAATACCTGGAGACAATCCAGATAGTCAAGTTTTAGAAGTTTCAGGTTGTTTCTGACATCTACCTCCACGTCTTCCGGAGCATGGTGGGCACTCCTGAATCCAGAATGAAAATCAACCATGACTCCACACTGGTCTGGGAATCAGACTGTACACTAATAGCATAATAGAATCTGGACTTAGTAGCACCAGGAGCGCATGAGCCACCAAAGGCGGTGAAGGAGCGTCAAACTAGTATAGACATGTTATGATCCCTCACGCCCTACGGTCATACCTTATATGGAAGACCTTTGCGGTACCGCATAAACGCCAATTTGTCTTTCACACTGTTATGTAGTGGCCTCTTGCCGTATAAGGTAAAAGTTTGGGACGTGTGAAGGACTACTACTTCTGCTAGGGCGGGCATGCTGAGTTTGACGCTCCTTCGCCGCTTTCGGTGGCTCATGCAATTTATCCTCCTTATGCTGCAACAGTTACATCACAATAGGGAACTTGCATGATTACATCACGAGCGGATGGATACGCCCACTTATGGTATCACGTACCATATTGCTCCATTGAAAATGTATTGGAAATGGCTACCAATTGCAAGGTGAGCGTTTACGAGTACTGCGCCCGCGTGCTAGCGCGTAGCAGAAATTGATTTGAGATATTGGCTGACCAGAAGTTTAGCTACAAAATGAATCCTTCCTCGTGCGAGTCGGAGAAGTGGTTGTTGAGCAATGGCATCTAAAGCAAGTACGGGAGGACGGAACCCAAAGCGTAATGTTGGATTCACGGCCTGTTTTCTTCAGAACTCACAGCATTTAGCTACAGCGTAGCAGCTCCTCCGTTCGTCTTAGTAGAAAACCATCCCTGGAACGCCGTTAAGTTCCTGGAGAGTTGCTAGTAGCACAGTATCGGGCCTGGGAACGAGGCTACACAGAACTCAGTACGCTATCTATGTTAGTATCCGCTTACCGCTTCACAAGGCACTGTTGCCAGAAGTTTCAGCCCCCTGCACTTCAGCCAACGCTTGAGTTGCACTTTGTATGTCCTACTAGGGTCATGGCCACTTTAGCAAGAGCTCGAAGAATATCTCTCTCACTAACCTGGATGGTACCACGGTCTGTGCCACTCGCTTTGGACGCCATTGTTCAGCAACCGCTTCTCCGATTCACATGAGGAAGGATTCATTTTGTAGCTAAACTTCTGGACAGCCCTAGCCAATATCATTCATTTTCTGCTACGCGCAAGCACGCGGGCGCAGTGCTTATAAACGCTCACCTTGGTAGCCATTCCCAATATATTTTCAATGGAGCAGTATGGTACGTGATACCACAAGTGGGCGTGTCCATCCGCTCGTGACGTAATCATGCAAGTCATCCCCTATTAAATCATAATGTCACATAATTATCACTTCCCTTTTACCCACCCAGAGCTAGTCATTTTCAGCCTCCAGAGCCCTAAAATATTTCGTGTTGTTGGGCTCAAAAGTGCTCCCACAGCTATTCTAAGCAGATACATGATTCTAACCACAGCCACAGCTACATGTACGTATTTCACAAAATTTCAATCAAGTCTCTCAGGCACTGCCAACCTGGCCCGGCTGAATAACAGGCCTTGGACGTTGGAAATGGAGGCCCTACAAGGTGACGGCCAAGTTCCAATTCCATTTATGGCAAAAAGGAAAGAAATGGCCAACCCAGTGCCAACCAGGGACATTCCATAGCCATGCAAGCCCAGACACGGCCATGCTGTTCGTGCCTTCAGGTACACCCCTATCCTGGCCACCCTATCTGCTCACACAGAACCTCCTCCCAAGCACATACTGGAAGTGACATCGCAAAGCTGAATGTCTCACAACATCATACAAAGTAACTGGGCAGGAAGGTCCATAGGCGGCTGCTAGTTGAGTTCCAGTTTTACTTTTCCAGCCGCACAAACAGTTCCATTGCCTTTAATAGTTCGTAACATATTGCCCATCACCAATGCAAATGCAAATCTCAGCTCATATCACTAACCCAAGTTTCCCGGTGAAGAAGAGGTCTTCTCTCTTTACCACTCCCTCCTGGAACAACTTCTGGAGTGCTTCTCCCATCTCAGCCTGGTTGTCGTGGAATGCAGAGCAGTCAAAATGGCGGTAGCCGATACGGATGGCCGTGTCAATAGTTTTACCGTCCATCATCCATGTGCTATAAAATGTAAATACAACAAAGAATGGGTAAGTTTCCTGTTGCCATGAACAACAGTTTCTGCATCATTATGTTTGCCAATTCGGTGCACACGTTGATCGGCTCTGCAGCCAGAAAAGTCTGCTTTTACACTACCAGCATAAGTAATTTCTCACACAAAGTGGTTACCAAATTACATCTACAAGTAGCTTCGCTCGCTTCGCTCGCTCAGCTACTTCTCCCTCGTTCGCCTACCGTGAGTAATCCGGCGCCGGACAGCTCTCTGTGCAGAGCTGCTGCTCCCCGATTGCGTCCGCTTGCCCCCCTATTGCGTCCGCTTCAGCTGCTGCTCGCCGCTTGCGTCCACTTCGAATCAGCTGCTGCTCCCTGGCCCGATTGCATCTGCTTCAACTGCTGCTCCCCGATTGCGCCCGCTTCAGCTGCTGCTGCATGCTCGCCACTTGCGTCCGCTTCAGCTGCTGCTCCCGATCGCGTCCGCTTCGGCTGCTGCTCCCCGATTGCGTCCGCTTCGACTGCTGCTCCCCGATTGCGTTTGCAGCCCCAGTTGGACTCCAGCCCAATGTTCTCGAACATTCTTCGCGGAGTTCGAAGTTCAGTAAATAAATTAAAGTACGAAGGTCGCGCGTCACTATAGTCTAGTCCCGCCCCACGAACATCCCACTTTCGTCACTCACAGACAGACACACACACACACAGACACACGTTAAAATCTTAATGTATTGATGGTGCCATGATCTAATGCAGTAGAGGTATGATACCTGCATGTGAGGTGCATCCATCAGTCCTCAATTTGAAGTATGTACATAAAATGCTAGTCTATACATCATAATGGCCGCCAGATTACACGCACTTACTGAAATATCACAAGAAACTACCTGGTAGGTACGGGCTGGCATGCTACTGGATTCAGCGTCGCTAGCTAATAGGAACACAAAGCGGCAAAAAAGTACAAGACAGTGTTCTACTGCAGGTAGTGCAATTACCGTACTCTCGCGAAAGTCCGCCCATGGGCGCTGCATCTTACTTTCTCACCAAACAGGGGGGTGGGCACTCTTTCGAGTGTTTCCGCATTCAACCTTGAAAGAGCGCCCACCTTTGTTTACGTACACAAGTAGAGCAATAGCAGCGATCGAGCAGCAAGCACGCGTGAGTCAAAGCCCTCCCAGCACATCTACATCGCTGGAGTCACTAGCAACATCACTGCTCACCACGTCGTCTTCACTGCCGCCAAGCGCTGGCTGAGGTCCAGCGCCGTGGAGACCGCGGGGCCGTCGTCAGCACAGGCAAGCCAGGCAACACACATGGGCACCATAGATACGGATACACAGACTAATAGAGACTTGCTGCAAGGAGGTTCTTACCTCAGATACGCTGGAACATCTCACTAATGCGCTCCATCGCCTGTTACACGAGGCACGAGCTATAGCGCGAGGGTGGGCGCTCATTCGAGTAAACTTTGACCCTATATAGAAAATTGAGCCAAAAGTGGGGGGTGGGCACTCTTTGCGGAGTGGGCGGACTTTCGCGAGAGTACGGTACTACATAGCTACGTCTCAGGTGCAATCCCAACCCTCTCCGGACAGATCAGATCAGAAATGTTGCTTTAACTCTTTAGGGGCCAAATTCTTTCTCTAGGTCATTTGCAGTCTATAGAACACTTAAACATACCCTAATTTCTGTTCCCTGGCATTGCTGGGCTCGAAACTGCTCACACACGTAATTTCAGCTATACTGAGCATATACGTGACTTAACCACACCCACCAATTAACGAGCTTGCAATCAAGCCTCCCGAGAAATGCCAACCTGCCGTAGCTGAAAAACGGGCGATGTATGCTGGAAATGGAGGCCCTACAAGGCAAGACAGCTACTTTCTAAGTCCATTTATGCCAAAAACGGCGGAAATGGCCCTCCCAGTGCCGACCAAGACCTTTCTATCACGGAGCCCAGACACGGCCATGCTGTTTGCACCCTCCAGGTGCACCCACCCACCTCCCCCTGTCCCGCCCTTTCTGCTGTCGCAGAACCTATCTCCCAAGGACATTGCCAGATGTGACATCATGAAGCTGAAAGTCTCATGACACGTCATTAGCAGGGAAAGGGTTAAGCTCCACTCCGGACAGACATTGGTGTGAGGCTCCGTGAGGCTCTGACAGAGAACACTTTACTGAGGCTCCGCCCCCCAGACCCCTCCCCCAAAGATACATATATCAGTGTGAGCTGAGGCACCTCCAATGCAGGTGCTACATTAGCATATGTGCTGGTCTTCAGCAACACCCTGTATGGAGGGCAGGTACCCTCAGGCTAGTCTCGCGAGCAAGCCGTATTCTGTGAAGAAACAAAGTGGCTACCGTATAGCGGGAAAATTTGGCGGGCATTAAATTTGGCGATTTCAGCCAAAACGCCGTATTTTTAAATTTGGCGAATTTTAAATTTGGCGATCCTCACAAATGACGTAACGGCAGCCTCAGCGCGCGCGAGGCGCTCAGTGTACATGTATGGATCGAGTGCGACCAGTACTTACCAGCTAGCCATGGAGACCTTCGAAGTACTAGTAGAGAGATGTGTCAGAGGCTATGACGTTCTCCATACAGTTTGGTACTTTGGAGCCCCACCGTCCGAGAGCGGCGACTGGATTGCGCTCGAGCGCAATCGTTGACCACGTCCCTCACATTCTCCTTAGCGGCTTGTAGTTCCTTCCCGGAGAGTGAGGAATCCCCGATGTCACGTTCTCTTGGGAGTATACAACTGTCTTTACTGGTACAGCGCCATAATCGATCGTATACTACGTACGTATGTGCGTTACTAATGTGCGCGCGCATACCCGAGTGGCCGGCTGGGGTGGGGTTTAATATTGGCGGAATTTAATTTGGCGATTTTTTCCTGCACCGCCAAATCACCAAATTAAAACCCCCGCCAAATTTTCCCGCTATACGGTATTTAATTTGGTCCGGCAGAAAGTAGGGGGATGGGTTAGGGTAAATTAGGGCCAGGGCTAGCGCTGAATGCGCATGCATGTCCGTTACCCATACTTAAAGTACATACTTCCTGCAGGACCAATATCCACATTGAAGAAATATACAGCTGGCCTACGAGACTAGCTCCTAGCTAGCCTCGTTCCCAGTCCCACGACCAGCTTTTTGTCGCTTGCAGTACGTACTGCAAGCAACGAAAAGCTTGGCGTGGGACTGGGAACGAGGCTAACTTCTAGCTACATCAGTGAACAAAAGGCCTAGACAGCTACACACTCCATTACCATCAGTATGAAACGTTGATCATGCATGTGCACTCACCCTAGCCCAAGGGCGGGCATTACAACTTCATTATTCAGCTTCAACTGCCTCACTTTAGCCTGGAGGAGGAGAGACCACGTGGCAAGCTGGTAATCTGAAGCAGTGGTACTGTAACTACCTGATGGCTTGCAGTAGAAGATATTCAATGACAGGGATGTTGTTTTCGTATAACGTTATAACTTGCCATTGTCAAGAAATGCAACGAAGCACGGTCCTGACCAGTGGTGAATTGTGTCTGCAAGTACTAAAGTCGCAGCGTGCAGGCTAATTACCCGATCATGTGACAGTATAATCATAGATAGACGTTATCTCTAGCTATGCATCAGCTTGAGCCCCACCCATTATGAATTTTATGTTTCTATTTTAACGCGAAGACTGGTGCAATTTTGAAGTAGAATGCTACATGTACTGTAATGGCTTTTACTGTTCAAGTTAGCCATGGTAAGTATTTATTCTATGGACTCCAGCAGCAGCTCAGTATCCCCCTCACCTCCATACAGGTTCAGACAAGCACCAGATTGAAGTCCCTGGCCCTGATTCCACCGTAGAGCAGCTGAAGGAACTGCTCTGCAAAGCAACAGAGATTCCACCAGATTCACAGAAAATCATATTCAAAGGTATTCCACACATGGTTTGCATATGCACCAACACAGCTAGCTGAAAGTGGACCTAGCTTCGCTATTGAATTGCATCATTGACTTTGCATAACTCTGACATTTCTGAGTATGCTATAGAGCGGTTGCAATTGACATCACCGGCCGTAAAACAAACAAAACACCCTCCGTTACATTCCGTTTCTCTCATAAGACTGTATGGCAAAAAAGTAGTACTTTCTTCTGAATCAATGATCTTAGAAACGCAAGCAGCTTGGAACTTACGGAGTACTACTGTGTTAACTGTTGCTGTGGCGCAGTTACCATGCCGATTAGATCGAGCAGCTACGCGACCTGGAATACAAGTGAGACAGTAGTTTCCGTTCAGCTGCCATTGAACTCCATCTTTTGCCACCGCTCTATTGTAGTGTACAAGTAAATGGGAGGTTGTTGTCTCACGGGCCAGACGTTCGCGGTGCACACGGAGAGGGGAAAAGAACGTCTGGTGACTTTAGACAGGTTTTCGTGGATGTTGCTGGAATGTTGGCGCTACCAATCAGATTGGAGAGCGTTCTATAATTACATTTACCTTCCGTATTGCTCACATGATCCACACAGATTCAAAGAACAAGAACAGATTTGCGAGTTAGATGTCCTTTAGAGTTGCAAGCGAACAGCACGAACAACACGCAACCTGATCGCTGACGTCGCAGAGCGGCAGTGCAGACACTTCCTTCCTCGTGACATTTGATATGACATCACGTTTTTTGAATTCCTCCATGCCACGGAAACCTGTCTAAAGTGACCAGACGTTCTTTTCCCCTCTCCGCACGCACCGCGAACGTCTGGCTCACGAGACTAGGGAGGTTGTATGGGGGAGTCAAAAATTACACTGCCAATGCACTTATTCCTCATATAAAACATGTACCAGTAAGCGATATCGAACATAGTAAGTCTATCAGCCTTCAGGTTAATTTGAAGTGTATTTTGCATGTGTATCATGATCATCTGGTGTACTAAATCTCTGTTTAGTCTTTACACTGGCGCCAGAAGTCTCTTGTCATGTGCACCTCTGTGAAACATCACATGAAACCATAGTTGACTTATCCCAATTAAGGAAACAGACTGCAGATGAAAAAATTTGCTCTGAGACCACTCCCCCGAGCAATACATTCACAAATTACAAAAGGGGACACACACACCGTTACACACCAGACAGGTCCAGGCCTGACCGGCCCCCCATCACTGAAACAGCATTCCCTCTCTGAAGAACTACGGAGAGATGCTGTAGAAGGTATGTCCTTGCCTTCGCCTCCCCGGTGCTCTGCGTAACTCTGTGGCCCAGTTCCCTCACAAAAGCCAGTGATCTCTTCCCCATGGCCCCAAGAGTCTCAATGGCTACAGGTGTGAAGGAGCGATCCGTGCTGGGGTTGTTTGGGTCTGGGAACGAGACTAACTGGATATAGTACTGACGCCAGACCAAATTGATTTCTTGTTGCTCGGATCTTTGCAGCTTTGAAGTGGAGCAAGCAACCTAAACATTAAAAGGGGGGAGTGGTCATAGCTGTTATATCTCTAAGGTTGATCTGATCATGTGGACTCCACCCAAAATTTAGTTTCACCAAAGATAGGACCAAGCGAGTC
This sequence comes from Axinella damicornis, assembly GCA_963931865.1. Classification (NCBI taxonomy): domain Eukaryota; kingdom Metazoa; phylum Porifera; class Demospongiae; order Axinellida; family Axinellidae; genus Axinella; species Axinella damicornis. The sequence continues at coordinate 12,319,048 of OZ007508.1, forward strand.
TGTGTAACAAATTTCTTTGGTCTGGTCTTATTAGTGTTAGTAATGGCAGCTGACATCTGCACTACTGTATGCAGGCAAGACGCTGCAAGATGGCTCAAAGACGGTTGGTGAACTGGGAATGAAGCAGGGAAGCAGGGCCATCCTCCTGGGAAGAAAGGTAACCTCTGGAGTGTACTCTGTGCACCTCTAGCTGTACGTTCTTGTGCATTGTGCATAAGGCCACGAAACTCCTTGTGATGCCATTTCTAGGCATCTCGCCTCCATTGCTTCATCACTTGTAATAGTTGAGACAATCAGTCAGCGGGAATGAGTGAGTAGGTATGTGAATGAGGATATGACGGTTAAAGTATGGGAATGAGTATGAGGATATGACGCATAGATATGGGAATGAAGTTATGATGGGTAGGAGGATATAACGGGTACATGTAGGTATGTGTAGGTATTGTGAATGAAGATAGGTATGAGCAGGAGCTTATGAGCGGCGAAGCCGCGAAGGAGCGTGCAACTACCGCATACGCCCGAGTGCCGTCGAAATCCAAATTATTAGCTAGCGAACTTCCAAATATGGAAACCTGTTCTTCAATCTAGCGTCATAATGACGACATAAAAACCCACGTGTTCTGTGGTAGCGATGTGAGAAGTTTGACACTCGCTCAGTGGAGCGCCTTTGACATAGCCGCAGTGAAATGGCCAAGCGAACGGGTGACAGTGAAAGCGATTTGCGACAAAAACGTGGTAGATTTGAAGATCCCGGGACCCCTCACTGTTTGAAGACGCCTTCCTCTTCGTCACCAAAACGGAAATACGTAAGTAATTAGGATTTGGACGGAACGGAGTTGCACGCTCCTTCGCGGCTTCGCCGCTCATAAGCTCCTGGTATGAGAATGTTATGATGGCTATAGGTCTGGGAATGTAGTTGTGATGTGTACATATGGGAATGAGGTTATGATGGGTAGGTATGGAAATGAGGTTATGATGGGTAGGTATGCGAATGAGGTAATGAGGGTATGATGGGTAGATATTGGAATGACGTAATGGGAATGAGGTTATGATGGGTAGGTATGGAAATGGGGTTATGATGGGTAGGTATGCGAATGAGGTAATGAGGGTATGATGGTTGGAATGACGTAATGGGAATGAGGTTATGATGGGTAGGTATGGAAATGGGATTATGATGGGTAGGTATGTGAATGAGGTAATGAGGGTATGATGATTGGAATGACGTAATGGGAATGAGGTTATGATGGGTAGGTATGCGAATGAGTAATGAGGTTATGATGGGTAGATATTGGAATGACGTAATGGGAATGAGGCTGTGATGGGTAGGTATGGAAGTGAAGAGGTGATGGGTATTATGATGTGCACCTCCTATAGTCTGGGTTTTCTTGGGGGGAGGGGTATGTTGCTGTGATTTACTTCTCTCCTTTTGTCTGCAGTTCAGTCCGGAGCAGGAGGCCGTGGTGAAGGAGCTGAATCTGATCTCAAAGGAGGTGGACGGGGTTGAGGTGAAGATGGGAGGAATCAGTGAGGAGGTTGAAGGGATTGAGAAGGTGAGAATGGCGCGTGTTCTGTTGTGTGCATGTTTTCCACAACGACAACACTACATTTGTCGAGAGTATAATCCTGTCCAGCGGACTAGATTGTCCACAGACTAAACTGTTGTAGAATGCTTGGCTCAGGATGAGACAGAGTACTAGCCTCGTTCCCAGGCCGTCTGCCAGTCGCGCGCGCATCGCATACGTGACCTTTGAACCCTTGTCAGATAGCTGCCAGCTATCTGACAAGGGTTCAAAGGTCACGTATGCGATGCACGCGCGACTGGCAGACGGCCTGGGAACGAGGCTAACAGAGTACCTATTTAGCTTCATCATAGGAGGCCATACATGTAAGGTGGGCATGAGGCAGGCTGTGAGCATTTATGAGCTGTATCCACTGTTCTAGCCTCGTTCCCAGGCCCGAGACCTGGGAACGAGGCTACCGCTGTTCCCATGGAGGACACATGCATTCCTGGGAAACCACCTTCAATTGAGCTTGAATTAGAATGCATTGCATGCTTAGGTCTTAAAAGGATGAGAAGAGCAGTTATTCTACAAACTCCAGCCTTCGTTGAAGCGATCTTCTATGGTTGAAGCTCATCCCCGATGAAAAGCACCTCAACTGGCTATCGAGCAAGTTGAGCGAGGGTTATGAGTGAATAAGTAGTTCCTAGCTGGTCTTATCCTGACGAGGCGGATTAGTCCAGTCCAGTCCCACATTCCAGTCTCATGTTCCATTCCCATGTTCCAGTCCACATTCCTGTAGAAAATCCACAGTGATTACATGTGGAGACACTCATTTGTGTAACTGAATACTTTCAAACTATTCAAGGGACACTCTACCTGCAGTCTAACAGACCAATGATAGGGATTGTGACTAGCCACGTTCCCAGGCCCCCGCCCAGCATTTCGTCGCTTGCATGCAGTGATATGTTTCCTCACGTGAGCATGACGTAATCGACAAATGGCAAAATTTTTAAGAAATTAAGAGAAAGCGGAGTTTTGCGTATTGTTCAACAACTACACGGTCAATGCTTGGTGTATATGACAGTCGCCCCCTGCTAGCTAGAAGATATGTGTGGTAAGTTACCTTGTACCTTTGCTCTTCTTGCTGCATGTTCTGAGCTCCAGTTCGCCCACGTTCATTTAAGTCCTTTCTACCACCTTTCTACTCTTGACATCACACACGTGAGGAAACATACCAGGCCCTCTGCGTTCTTTCGTGCAACCGAAAGCGGCACGCGGACCTGGGAAAGAGGCTAGATTATGAAACTGCCGTGTACCTGTTTCAATTATTGCACTCATGCAGTTGCCCTTTCAAGTGTAAAACCTTCTACGGCCTGAGTTTCATGCTAAAGTGATGAAATGAAACAGTATTTCCCATTGCAGTAGTATCAAACATCCTGATCCACTCTTTGACGTCGGTAAGTCAGCACCCTGACACCTTCTGTCCCCATCCTGCAGGGTTTCTTACAGTCAGAGCTGGTCCCAGAGGCCTGCCGGGGGCTGAGCAAGCGGTGTGCAGCCTGCAGCGAGCTGCTCATGCAGACAACGGAGAAGCTGGACGCGGTGGTAGGTGGATGTGCATACGGATATGTACAGCACACATTAATACACCCCTCGAATAAACGCCGTCCCCCTGTAGTGTATGCACTGCAGTATATATTCATTCATTGTTAGGCTGTAATCATCTGTAATTATTTCCTGTCTGTGTAATATGTATTGACGCTGTCCATGTTTGAGTCAGTCTGCCATGTGCTGTATATGAAGCCGAGTTCTTCGTGATCATAAGCTATGTCATCGTCATTACCCTGTGGACATTAAACTCCCCTCTTCAACCCCCAAGTTCTTGCATAGGGTAGATCGACTCGTTTAAATGCGTCACGGTGAATATCTGAACTACACATGTGCAGTGTAATAATATGTACAGTAATCCGTGAATCATTTGTTATAATTTTAATGTCCGAGAAGAGGACAACCTCTCTACTATAAGGACAAAACACCTGGATTTATACATGTATCGTCCACAATGTGTCCCCACTAATGAAAGTATTCTTCTTGTGCTCTTTTCAGGACATTCCAGCATCAGAAACCTTGGTTCGTGCAAAACGGAAATCCGCTATCCTGAGAATACTGGTTAGTGGTGTAGGAAGACAGCAGAGAACAGTCATTCTGTGTGAATGATGAATCGTAACTCTAACTCCACTTTCATTGTCTGTCCACAGGCTCTCTTGGAAAGGACGGATGAACTTGCCAAGAGAGTAGAGCAGTGCAGAACAGCACCTAGCAAATAGCAGTTATTGAAATGCATCCAGTTAGTTAGTCAATTCAGATGCCACAAACATCGATCAGCCTTAATTTTAAATTCAACTGCTTTGGATAGATTCTGAATTATTTTGCATGAACGTTCGGCTATCTGAGCTGAATACCCATTTGCCCCACTGATTTTGGTAGCTACGTACAACAGTCAACATCCTAGGCGTGCCTCACTCTTCCATACAAGTTGTGGGGTCCATACACCATGCACACCCTCACAGGATTTGCCCCCCCCCCCCCCCCCCCCCCTCACAAGTACTGTATGCAATATGGCACTATTAAATTTCAAGCTAGCCATTCAAATACATGTATATAGTGGTTATAACATGACGTGTACATCACCCATGCATCCACACCCTAGACAGCTTGATCAAGTCAATTGCTGATCTCATTCATGCAGATTCATGCATACTAGCCTTGAGATCATTCCCAGGTGTTCGGTAATTACTGAGCACCTGGGAACACGGTTACATACATGCATGCATGCAGGTAATTCTATTCATGTGGACCCACTAGCTGTACACAAATCCCATACATGTCAAGCAATGCTCCCATATTCCATCCAGCTTCCTTACTGATCCCATATAGCTCACATGGTACAGGATTTGAACCCATGGCCTGGCAATCCTTACCAACAAAACAGAGGGGCTCAAGAGCCCTCAAAAGTCAAATGTATGGCTGACCAGTTGTTACAGCTGCTGCACACTTGCAAGGGATTAATTTCCTTCCAAACCTTAGTGTTCACCGAGAAGGCCATTTAAGTTTTATAGCCATGATCAGTCCAACTGTAATCCACAATTGTTGTGCAGACGGTAACAAGAACAAGCACAAGCACGTACATGAGCATTGATATTTACTTTCTGCTAGCTGAGGTTCTTCTTGGCTACCAGCTGGGCTTTCTTTCTGAAGTTGCTGGATGTGACAGGTGTGTTTGGTATATAAAATGGGTTGAGCAATGCCTGTGTGTGTGTGTGCATGGATGTGTGTGAAACGAATTACATGTAAAAGCAAAATTCGATGTTTTCATTATAGTTTTAGTTGTTCCAGTGAACCAAATGGTTATAGTTTTCAATATGTTGATTTAACTAGAAGTGAAAAGGCCATATTAAAAGGGTATTTACTAAAACAACACTAATTCATGGGCAGTACTGCACTGTACGTACCAGAGGAGGTTGGACATGGTCATGTACCACAACTATGTGTGTATATGAATTCATAAGGGGTTTTCTGACCTGAAGTGTGTTCTTGGTACATGTAGACTCAACAAAATTGAATTCATTCGAAAGCTCCAGTGGAGTAGATTCCAAATTAGCTTCCAAATATGCTGTCATCCCCTGGGTCACTTGGCTGTACAGCCTCTTGAAGGATCAGCCGCGCAGGATGGCAGAGAAGCCAGTGCTACAAGGCACTCCTGGTAGTCTGCCCAACCTGAAGCATCTTCAAGCATTTCAAACTCCCCAACTGTAGCTTTACTTCGTGTTGGCAGTATAGGTTTACCTTCGGTCAGCGGGGGAAGGCCTGGGAGATCTGGTCATGTGTGGTGCTATCAGGTAGACACATGGTAGACACATGGAGGGTGGTACCCAACGAAGTATCTTGACATCATGTCTTGCACTGTCTGTCCAAAGGCTAGACGTCAGAGCGTTCGCAAGGCAGACAATTGATACCTTTTGTTGTTCACAATGCTGGGGACAGATTGACGTGAAACAGCTATTATAACAGTTGGGCCCCACCCCCCGTGTGTCTACCGTCTGTCTACCTGACGTCATCGCACGTGACAAGATCTCCCAGCCTTCTCCCGCCGTATTTCATACTGGAAGCAATCAAAACACTGGCGGTGGGGAATGACCTGGGAACGAGGCTACAACTGTTCTGTTTATGCTATTAAGTCTGTTTCTCACCTTCACAAAGAGCTCGTACATTTCCGAGAAGAATCCCTTCAAGCTCTCTGCCGTGCGTATGCTGTCATGAACAAGCAAGAACCGCATATCTGTACGTTGTCAAGGGGTGAACAAACAAACACACACACACACACACACACACACACACCAGCCTTGCTCTCAAGCAATTCCAACCTCCATCGTTTGCAGTACGGTATGCGAATACAGAGGGGGAATGCCATGGAGATCTGGTCACATGTGTGACATCATATAGGCATAGGATAGAAACGGAGGGGGGGGCTGACAAAGGATCTCAAAGTCCTCTTCTGTAATGTCTGAAAGGCTGGAGGGCAAAGCATACATAATTAAGGCACGATCGATACTGCTCATCTTTCAGAAGGCCGGGTCGATGCAAATATTTACAGCTCTGACCACCTGACATCCCCCCCCCCCCCCCCCCCCCCCCCCCCACACACACACACACACACACACATGTATTTGTATATTGCAACACATATTGATGAACACCTGGGAATGAGGCTACACGTTATACAGTGGGGTAATCCATCCCATTTCATGCCTCACATCAACCTGTTATCATGATGGTTGTCAAGGATACGGCTTGCTGTGACAAAGCCAGTTACAGTAAGGTCATTGAATCTGTCCACAGTCTTCAGGTACCTGGAGTAAGGAGACCGCAGACACCACTATAGGCCTCTACAGTACCACAAACGAGTACAAACACATGTTGAATCCTTGTCCGGTGGTAGACTCGTTCCCTTGCAGTATGGAAAAGTGGGGAGACCTGGTACATAATCTCATGTGAGTGACTAGAGATGGTTTGATTGTGTGTGGGCACCCAGAACAAGAAGAAGCGCGGAGGCACCAGGTAGCATATATCGAGCCAGTGGGCGGGGGGCGGCGGCGACTGTCATAAAACATTTTCTGACCAAAAAACGTTTCATGTGTTGTTCAACCAACTACAGCACATGTTCAACGTTTGGTGCGTGTGTATGCATGTGTGTATGACTACCATTTGTCGATTATGTGACGCTCATGTGATATTATGTACAAGGTCATCCCCGCCTTACAGTACTGCAAGCAATGAACGTCGAACGGGGACAGGGAACGAGGCTGCTCTGGTTGTCTAAAATGAATCAAAATCCAAAGACTCTAGTGGGAAAGGCAACATGCTACCAGTCAAGTACATGTATAAGTACGTACAACTCACAAGTTTCCTGTCTGCCATTTTGCTTCATCTACTAAATCGAGAGCTGCGTGGGCCACAAACTGATTCAAGTGTCTCCTGTCATCAGTCTGAGAAAGGACAGGGAAATAGGAACAATTACTCTACATGTACAACACCTTCGGGCTGAAACAGTATTCAACATTATAACCACTTCTATACAGTGGTGCTGGGCCCAAGATCAAAGCATATTTTGCACATTCTTTATACCACATCAGAGGAAGTCTACAAGAATACAGTGTGTACTCCTATAGCTAGAACACTGAGCTAGCACCAATGAATCATCACAGTTGAAGATCCTTGAAAACAGGTTGGGAGGGGCGAGTGGAGCTCTTAATCGAGCATTTGGAGGTGATTTACAATTGGATAGTGTGTGGATATTTGCTACACGACATTGTGATGCTCTATTTTGAGCCTTGATTCTAACTCTGTGAGAATTGGAAAGCATTACTCATTCTGTCATGAATCAGTCTTGTTCCCAGGCGATCGGTACGGGGAGAAGAGCACCTGGTATTCACTGTTCGTGTACGCACGAGCAGCTCCTTCACATTCTTCTGAGATATGTAAGCTGAAAATAACACGGAGAAATATTCGGTGGGTGAAATATACAACTGCAGCTACATCATGCAGAGACGGATGGTTCCAAGTCTGTGATGGCGATACGCTGCTTTTACCTTAAGGTGCCTTTCCAAAGTGGATTCTAGACACAGCTCTGTTCAACCAGACCGTGCTGTACGCCCTCAGTAAGGTCGACAGCCAGGATTAGTGTAACAACTAACATCAATACAGCATGTATGTGATGGCATGGATGTATTTCTATGGGTACAGATGGGATACGGCCAAGTTGTTATGGGGACGTACCATTTGTATTCGTTCCCCTTGTAGACATAAACAACTCCTGTGATTCAATAATGCACGGCAACCTGGGAACAAGGCTAGTCATCACTCATGCATGTACACGGCGAATACCCCTCCCAAAACGAGCAATTCAGTTCACAAAAGGGCCATTTTTCTTTTCTGGAGTGAGACAACAGATAACTAGTGCTCCCTTGCACCCTTGATGACTATTGTAACACCCATTACCCAGCCCAATGTCCAGTAGATTAGCTGATCTATTTTCGGATAACTAGTACTTTGCATGCTTATTTTCACGAGGCAGTGAATAAGAAGCAAAATGAATGTCAAGTTCACTGGCTAGTAGGTTACGCCACAAATTGCTCTAATAGCCATGGAATGCTACCAGATCATCAATGTTGGAAGGGTGACCTCCTTCTTGGACTCCACTGGACTGTACACTGCAATCATCGGACACCATTCCAATTGTTCTACGACCAGGCTTGACAAAATGTACAGTCTGTACAGTTGAAATAAAGTCGTACAAGACAACACTGTCAACAGAAGTAAAGTTGAGGTCAACGTTTTCTAGTGCCCTACAAAACTGCGGCGGGTATGTGGAAATCTTATACTTTCCTGTATACGGAGCTACACCCACGCCAGCACACAGTCTATACGGCCGCGTGCAAGAGTGTCCTGTAACCTTAAAGTGATCTCCAAAGAATAAGGTAAGGGAGGGGATTTCCGGAAAGTCATTCAATTCCGGATGTGGCACTTCATGCCCCTCGAATTCCCTCCATTAGATCGAAGGTAGGCTATGCAAGCACACTTATGAGGGCGCATGCATAGCCTACCTTCAATCTTTCCATTTGTTACCAAAAACTGCTCCTAGAGAGCGAAAGCAGGGGCCGTGTCCGGAAATCTCCTGCTGTCCGGAAACCCCCTCCGTTACCTTACATTCAGTATGGAGGTAAGGCCAGAAAGTGAAAGGCTAGGTTATTTATGATGCAGGAAACGATTTAATTAGGCCTACACATGGAAAAACGAATTATACTTTACCTTTGCCGCCTCTGAGGTCCTCGGCGGGTAGTCCATCTCGAACAGAGGGTTGTCATTGTGACCGACAATCACAAAGTAGCAAGTCATCTTGGGAGCCTCGTTCACAGCCCGTCACTCGTTCCGTTTTTAACCGCATACGTGACCTTTGAACCGCCGGCCATTGTCAACTTGTCGGTTCAAAGGTCACTTAGGGGCTGGCCTCCATTCCAGCATAGATAATAGAGTATGATTCCAGGGAGCTCGGAGCCGTTGCTAACGATTTCCGTTGATAGTCAAGAGAACATTGGACTGAGAACAGACGTGTATCAGGTATAATTATTACTATACATACTTTGAAGGTCATAAAGTGTGGCCACAGGCTCAGGAACACTGAGGAGAGAGCCTGGGACCGAGGCTACCGGAACCCTAGCCTCGGGTCCCAGGCTCTCTCCCAATGTTGTGAAACATTTGAATTTATTATTCTGACTTCCCCCTTAAAAATATCTGAGTTCAGCTGTCATGTTGAAGCATGAAAATCGGACATAAATCCGAACACATACAGACATACACACAGTATATAGTACAGTACTACACTCACTGCTTTACAACAAACTGTGCAGTACTACATTACAACCATGGATATTATAGACTATCTATAATATCCATGCTACAACGCACTGTGCACCGGTCAAGTTGAGTTGACGGACCTTAGGGTGTATTAGGCCTGAGCAGGCTTCAAGTACGCAAGTTCGCTGGGGTCCGTCAACTCAACTTGATCCCTGTGCACTACGCATGATCAACAGACTGTCCTCCCTTTGTCGTACACTTTCAAAACCATGGGAAGAACTCAGCTACGCCATTCTTCCTTGAAGGAATATCTTCACGCTCTTCCGCTGTCAGTTTGAGGAACTTGTTGATGTCACGGTAGTCTCGTCACTTCGCTTTCGGGCTCCATTGCACGTTTCCAACCATTTTTGCCATGCAGTGTGGTACTCAAAGTTATGCGCATGCGTACGAAGATAATCGGACATAACTGTGACTTTCAAAAAATCTGTCGGACATCAAAAATCCGGTTCAGAATGCGGACATGTCCAACCAAATCGGACATGTTCACAACACTGCTCTCTCCTCAAAAGCGAGGGGGGGGGGGGGGGTTGTGAGGAGAGAGACTGGGATCAAGGTTACAGGAACCCATCACTGTAGTGTGTAAAATTAATATAGCTAGTGGAGTAATTGCTATGACGTAGATATTGGTCCAGTATAGGTAACGGACATGCCACCTGACCTGCCTAATATACCCTAACCCATCGCTCTACTTCCTGCCGAACCAATAACCACTTTGTATTTGCTAATGGGCTATTCCAGTTTGTACCTTGTGGCATGGGAACAAGGCTAGTGTACAGAGGTTTTCAAAGATCTTGCAACTGAATTTGTAGAACGGAAGTCACATGACAGCATTTCTCTGACCAATCAGCGTATAGTAGTCACAAGTTGTCATGCATGCGAGCTACGTACAGTAGATAGACTAGCAGACTCAGTCATTCCCAGGCAGCGTTTACGACTCACAGTTGAATGCTGTACCGCAGAAAGTTAATTCGACAGCTTCAGCAAGTACAGTACCGTACCTGCTAGGAGGGCTGCATTATAGCACTGCCATGTAAACACACCAGTGGAGTTTGTCATCTTGAAGTTCTAGGATGCATGTCAACAGGATGCGGCTAGTGTTGCTATACTGATGTGCCTGCGCCCCGACCTTTGAGATACATATAGCATTCCATTGCAGTCGCTACGGCATTCCAGAGACACTCATCCGTGACAATGGCCCACAGCTGCACTTTACTCATATGTTATGTGTGGTTGGGGGGTTAGGTTACCCCCCAACCATCTGTAATGTATAGGATAGTTGGTACCCTCTAACTGCCAAACTGAACATTCTTTAGGCTTCAAACTTGGAGGCTTTACTAACTACCCTAAGGCCTAGATGCACCCAGAAAAATCAGGTCGCCAACCCCCTCAGAAATTTTTGTGTGGGCTCTGTTTTGACTTATGCGAATGTGCCATTGAGCAACCTAACTATATAGGCTAAACAGAGAAGGTAGTGTATTTATGCCTTATAGAGGGGTACAATCTCACAACAGGGGGGTACGGTGCCCTTAAGGGAACATACTATTATCCTGATGTTAATCTGCTTAGGTCAATGTGTGGGTTCAACTCTTCCAATACTCCACCCTCCAGGAATTTTGAGATGGCATCCATTCTATCTTCTGTGTTTGGTCGAACCAAAGCATACGAGCCATCTCCAAGGTGTTTCCAGTATGCTGCTCCAATTGGGGAAAGGTTATTCCTCTGGGGTGGCCGTGTTCCGGACTTCTCCGCTAGGGGAAGAAGGAATCTAGCATCAACTGTTGACATCTTCGACCCCTACCTGGAGACGTGGAAGCAGCAATCCACATCAGGAATCTTACCTCCAGGACTTTACGATGGAGCGAGTGCATCGATTTCGAATTTGTATTCATTTGGAGGGTTTGATGGTGCATCTTCTTATAATTCCTTTCATACATTGAATCCCACCACACTGCAGTGGAATGAGCTACAAGTTTTGAACCAGGCTGAAGGTCCGATGAGAAAGAGAGGATGTAAAATGGTTGTCTACAGTCAAGACCAACTGGCTTTGTTCGGAGGCTATGGTTTTCCCACAGGCCCCAATCGGGCTGGAGTATTGTTCACCAAGGACACCAGCTTCACTGATGGGAGGGGGTGGAGCAACGAGCTCCATCTTTTTAACACCAATGAAGGTAGGATATCTTCTAGTTATTTTGCGTTCCTTCCTGAATGCTGTAAAGACAAGTGTAAGCAATTCTCTTTCTGAGGGTTTATAATGGCAAGTTTGTTTTAACTACTGGGGGGCACCATTTCGAACGATGTATCGGACTGACCTTCATACGTATTCCACTTTACCCAACATGTATGTCATGGTACATCTAGTCTTGGCACCAGAACCCTGCTAGTACCAAGACTAGGATACATCACTCATATTTGATGACAGTATTGTCAGTACTCTTGTAGTGGACAGGCAGGTATGTATTGATGTGATGATGTGAAGATATTTCAGGGTACCATATTGAGAATTTTTGTCATTTAACTTTGTGGCTGTCATCAGACATCAAAACTGTGTGCCCCAAAATATGGCAGTTGGCGAGTGCACTGTGATGTGGATGGCAATAGGTGACTCAATTATGCTTTGTGCTTTCACCTCAAACTGCAACTGGTGCTTTTACCATTCCAGTTTGCAAATTTACACACGCACTTTTTTCATTTCTGCAAATGCCACATAGAAGTTGTTCACTGTTTCCCTCAATGGATGAGGAAGGTATGCAGGAAGGCTGCAAGTTGTAGGTTGCCAAGGCAACATGAAACAATACCATCCCTAGACATAATCTAGACATTTTGAAATTCATATTATTATACTGTTACCAAGATCAGGCACCCAGCTATACACATGAAAGATTGTGTAAATTATCTTATATTACCTTCTGTAGGAAAGTGGTCCATCCCTACTACCACTGGTCCTAGACCTCCTCCGTGCTCCTACTTCTCCTTTACTGCCATTAATGGCCACCAAGCAGTGCTGTTTGGAGGGAGGCAATCTGATGGCAGAATAAATGACTGCTACCTCATTGATTTTGCATCAATGGTAAGCCTAGAGGTGCAACTTTGTAATAACTCACTTATGGAAGAGCATACTTCATTCACTGTGTTTATATGTATTCCAGGAGTGGACCAAACTAGAGAGGTCCGAAGAAGCCCCTTGGCCGGTAGAGAGATCAGCCCACGCTGCCTGCTGCCTCAACTATGGACAAGATCACCCCCAGGTGCTAGTCAGTGGAGGATGGGATAAATACAACCGTTGTCTGAGTGACACGTGGATCCTTGATGTTAAGTCTGGGAGGTGGAGGGAGGTGAGTGATGATGTACATATATCTGGGGTATTAGCCTTGTTCCCAGGTCACATGGGATGTGGCCTGGAAACAAGGCTATTACAGTATAGGACCGAATGCAAGTTAACATTGAGCAGTAGCTAGGTGTAGGGAAGTCATCTCACACATGAGTACGTGCTACTTCATGATTCATGATTGTCCAATCAATTTCTTTCCTCTCCCCAGCTCACTCTTCCTGAAGGTGCACTGCCACGCACGGGGCATACTGTTACTGCCCTCAGTTTGGAGCCAGGGCAGACACTAGTCACCATGTTTGGTGGATGTCCAAACTGGGAGTGGGGAAAGTCAGTGGATACACTACCGAAGCTTGCTGAAACCACTGTGCTTGAGTTTGGTGAGCAGAATGGTGTATCCTCCTGATCTTCTTCACGCTATATAGCCCTTGTATGGTATGTGTAAAGCACATATGAATTTGAAGTTACTGTCAATAACATTCACTTAATGTGCAAGTAGCTTGCTTGCTGCCCAGCCACGTTCTGGAAGGTTCCAACCCCTGCGTGAGCATTCGCAGAGTTCGAGGTTCGTACGAAGGTCGCGCGTCACTATAGTCTAGTCCAGTCTAATGTATTGATGGTTGCACTCCAGAGTCCCTTGAATGAACTGGGACAATGTCATGCACAACTACAACTTCTCTTTGAATGTAGGCCCTGCCAAAGGAGTTTGTTAGTACAGTGGTTGAGCCTAAAATGTACAATTTGGAACATGGGATGTAGCCTATGCACATGTGCAGTAAACTGTGGGTAGTCATGGTCACCATAGGAACATCACAATATTAAATTGTGAATACCACCTCCACTTGCATAGGGAGGTGAGTATGTCTAAGGAAGTGGATTATTATTTACATTCTTCCTCATCCCCCTTAATCTCCCTGTCGCCTCCCTCCTTTCAATCCCACCTCCCCCCTCATCTCCCCCCAGAGTCAGTTGAGATCCCTTCTTCTGCTGATGGTCCTCCCACTCAAGAGTGGATTCTAGTGGGTGTAGCTACTAGCGACAGGCTGGGATCAAGCAGGAGGGTGAGAAAGAAGGATGGTTCTGAGGTCAAGTCTGGTCGACAAGCTCTTCAAGAACCACAAGCTCTGTTTAGGAGGGTGAAGAATGCTGAAGCAAGAGCTCAAAATCTCCAGACGATGCTTGAAGCTTCACAATACAGCCACCAACGATCACTTCAAGCATCACAAACTGAACAGAGATTCCTCGAGGGAGCTCTGCTTGAATCCCAAGCAGAGAAAAGAGCTCTTGAAGTAAGGGCTTTCACTGCTGAACAGCATATCACCATTGCCCAGCGAAGTATGCAAGAGGCAGAAGATCGAATAAGAAATCTCCAACAGTCTCTAGATGAGGCTAATGCACGAATTGAAGATCTCCAGCAAAGGGTTCAAGATGCTGAGCGCAGAACAGAGGAGGCTGAGAGGAGGGCTTATGAAATTAGACAGGTGGCAAGTGAAGGTGAACCCTCATGGGTGGTGCGGAGGGACGAGATCAACCTCACAGATGTAGAACTTGGGAGAGGAGGCTGGGCTGTTGTTCGAGTTGCAGAGTTCCGTGGAGTCCATTTTGCAGCTAAGTGCCTATACAGCCAGATAGTTTCCAACTATAACCGGCTACTTTTCGTTCGCGAAATGAACATGGCGGCCCGAGTCCGCCACCCAAACCTCCTACAGTTTATTGGAGCCACTCTTCGGGGAGAACTGATCATCCTCACTGAACTGATGCCAACCAGTGTGCGAGGAGAGCTTGAAAGTGAACGCACATTCTCACCCAACCAAATCAATTCCATCAGCCTAGATGTGGCCAGAGCCCTTAACTACCTCCACCTGATGCAGCCCACCCCCATAATCCACCGCGACATCAGCAGTGCTAATGTTCTGCTGGAGCCTGGGCCCAGCAACAGCTGGAGGGCCAAAGTCTCTGACTATGGCTCTGTCAACCTACTTCAGAGACTGAAGACTGCAGCTCCTGGCAACCCCACCTATGCTGCTCCTGAGGCTGAAAACACTGCTCGCCAGTCCCCCAAAATGGACATCTTTAGTTTCGGAGTTCTACTGGTGGAGATGTGCTCAGCTCGATTCCCTGAGGTGGCTGATCGAGAGCATATGATTTGTTCTATCCAGCAACCGCGCATGGTGGCACTCATCCGACAGTGCCTAGCTGAGGACAGGAATGCAAGACCCTCTGCTAACGATATCGTTACCGAACTGAGCGAACCACATAGCTAACACGAATACTTCTCAGACTTTCAACAATACCCTTACCGTAGTGATGTTTTTGCTAAGTGTACATTTTATGCTGCATGCACGCACTGCAATGTACTAATAATGGTTTGGTGGTATGAGAAACTGCTATACTGACATAATTATGATGCAGTTCATAGATGTAACTCCTGTATATACATTTACTCAGAGTCACTTACAACAGTTACTTTTGTTGACGGTATAATATCTTTGCCGAATTTCAGTATACAATCTTGAATTTTAATGAGGTGTATACACAGATATAATACCCCGCTGTTTCCATGGCATTATTCACTTAGTGCACAACTCTAAACTGTGTGTGAGTTCAGTACCAAACTCTAAGTCAGAGGAAGTGAGCAGATACATGAGAAAACAGGTAGCTATACTGTGCAAAACCTTTCCAGCAGATACAGGCACACGTGCAGCTGGATTTGAAGAAAATCTGGAAGTCTAGTGCATAAGTTTAAATGGACTGTAAGCTCTCTGCGTCAATGTTCAAGGAAGAAACCGCCGAAGTTGAGTATCAGTTGTTGGATGGCCACTATATATATAGCCCACAGGCATACTATTAGCTAGATCCCATCACCACTGATGCGAATGTAGCATGCATAATTATTATGCCATGTACACACCAGATTCAATAATACATAACTTCATGGAGTGGTAGCTACATGTAGATCTACCAATGCAGCCAAATTGTAGTTAATACAGTACAAGACACTGCATGTATACTGATACATCAGGTGGCCTGTTTTATGACTGTACATCTCAAAAGCCTCATGGCTGGTTGGTGCATATTATATTATGCATAGCTACATGATATTACCACCAGGACAGGACAGACATCCTACACAACGTGAATGTACCACGGTAACCAGGATCACTCACTGAATTCCAGAGGGCCGTGGGTATATATTATGAGACGGTACCAATTATGGGTTTCATAGAATCTATAGACATCATCGATCACTGTGCTTGGCCATTGTCCAATCTATCCTCTGTTATTTGAATGGTCACGCGGCAAAACATTTGGTGTTCATGATTTGGCAAGTATATAAAATTGTAATGAAATTTAGGCTGGTTGTCCTAAGAAAAAGATTGTTAGGATGGAAATGGTTCTAGCAGAATCTTCTATGCTGGTAGTGTACCTAATTATAATTTTGTCTCACTAACGTACAATCATCTATAGCTATGTGTGCAGAAAAACCTTTAATTGCCTTACCATGGCAGTATCTTCACTATCTTGTACCTTAGTACACATCCTGTTGATAGCTTGTTGGTTAATTGAAATGTTATTTTCACACAAATACTAATTTAAAGGTCGATGTTCTAAAAATTAACGACGTGTATATTGGTCCGGCAGGAAGTACATACTTTAGGTATAGGTACCGGAAACGCGCGCGCATCTAGAACCGGCCCTGGCCCTGGCCCTGTACCCATTGCCCTACTTCCTGCCGGACCACTTCGAAAAAATTAATTACCGTTGGTTACCCCGGCAACAGCAGAGCCGAACGCGCGCGCGTACACGCGTACCCATGCATACATACGTTACAATGAAATGAGTCATCACGAGTTCCCAAAGTGATCTCTGATCTCTGTTGTGAATCGATCTGTTCTCTCTGATCCAAACTGGTGATTCATCGACTAATGATGCAAGGAACCATAATCTATGAAGGAACGAACCAAAGACAATCTCCGTACACTTCCTGGACGAGTTGGCCACCCGTGACGCAAAATCTGGATGGCGGCTTTGCTGATTTTATCTACCCAAGAACCTATTCCAACACCGTTTTTGCTACTCCCATCAAGCGCACTGTCGAGGAGTCCCAGACGACGGGTGTGCTCCCTGTAAGCGGCTACCCTCCAGTGTTACCCCTCCGGAAAACCTGCTATAGCAACTGCGACCTAGCCGGACCCCATCGCAAGCCCAACTGTTCGTACACCGTGCTGATCGGGATGGCTTTGAAAGCCACCAAGAGTGGCACTCTGCCAGTCAGCGAGATCTACAAATACATCCAGTGAGTTCGGCGCTACTATAGTTCAGCCCCTCCCATTTTTCAGCTCCACCCTCCGCACCTTGCGGTGGTTATATACGTTCATTGACTGCACGGCCCATGCACATATTATCCTCACCTCGCTCTATTACTAGGCAAGAGTTTCCTTTCTTCAAAACTGGTGGTCCAGATGGCTGGAAGGTTTGTTTGATAGTGTAGCTATATATTTTGTTTGTTAGTTCGGTTTGTCACAGTCTAGCTAGTGCTAGCTAAAAAGAAACTCAAACTTTTGGCATCTAGATCTCCTGATATTGCACTCATGCATGTGCACACTGACACACACACACACACACACACACACACACACACACACACACACACACACACACACACACACACACACACACACACACACACACACACACACACACACACACACACACACACACACACACACACACACACACACACACACACACACACACACACACACAGAACTCTGTGCGCCACAGCCTGTCTCTTGGCCAGTACTTCCGCAAGGTGGAGAGGAAGGACGGCTATCAGGGGAAGAAAGGATTCCATTGGGAGGTGGTTCCAGAGAAGAAACCTGCTCTTGACAAGGAAGTGGAACGGTTCATGAACGAAGAAGGTTTTGAGAAGATCGAAATGACAGCTGCTCGTGCAGGTATTTGATAAACTTTGTACTGGGCTTGCAACACCAAACATGAACACATAAGCTAAAGCAGATGTGCTAACAGTCCTTCATCCTCACTCACACCATCTCAGTTACAAATGAATGACTACATGCATGGTTACAAAGGCAGTACAGCGCTCAAAAGGCTTTTTTCAGGTTCCATAATGTACAGGAAAATGGAATTGCAGGGGATTCACACTTATAAGTTGAGAAACTGTGCCATGGAGTAAGCATTCCAGTGGGAAGGTGACACAGACTATGAGTGATTTCGAATAACGCATAAAGAGAAACCCTTATCTTCTATACTAATTCTTGTCCTTTTATGCATGCGTAATGGTCCCAGATAGCACATCCATATTCCATGCAGATGGCATTGGGTCTAGCAAGTGAGATATTATTTATACTATTGTTTGAGGTCAACATGATGTTGGTATTGCTAATAGTATTTCGATCTCTCTGCCTGTTCAATGGCTTTTCTCTTGGCATTCCCATCCAGCTACCTTCAAGGGTGCAGCCACTGTGCTTCCAAATAATCCGGCCACTGCTGTGCAGTCACTTCAGTCACTCCCAGCCGAACCAGAGCTGATTCTTCCTCCCCCCATGGCATCTGTGACCCAGGGCACATCTTCAACAGCACAGTCTTTTGTGTCAAATAACCCACAGCAATCTTCTGCCTCACCAGCTGAGTCCATTGGTGTGACAGGTACCCCAAGACCTGGTTTCTTGGTATCCGATGCTCAAATATCCTCTCTTGAACAGCTGTTGTCAACTCTGAGTTCATTGGATGCAACTTCACTCCAGAAGTTTTCTCTGGGTGACATACAAAATTTGATGCTCATCCTCAACAAAAATCCAGCAGCAGCAGTGACCACGGCAAATACACAAGACCCGAAAACTATTTCACCGATTAGCAACCCTCACCCAACCTCAGCTGTGATACAGCAAGTTTCCAAGGAGCCACTGCCTTCTGCTGCTGGAGCAGAAATGGAATCCACTGTCACGGCTGTACCTTCAGACCTCCAGACCTTAACTTCCACTGCCCCGACACTTCCAAGCCCATTCCTTGAAGATCCACTACCTATGCAATTAAGCACTACCCCTACCAGTGAGCAAAGCATCCTGGATGTAGACTTGGAAGACCTCCAGACCTCAACTTTCACTGCTCCAATACTTCCAAGCCCATTCGAAGATCCACTACCCATGCAATCTCCTACCAGTGAGCAAAGCATCCTGGACGTAAACCTGGAAAGCTTTTCTGAAGACTTCCTACAATCAAGTACCCCCATTCAACCAGGAGACGCAGACATTTGGAGTGATCTACCGATACTCCAGCCAGATCCTGGAATGTTAGAAGAGATTGGTTTGCCAAACACTGACATTGTGTCCTTTGCTGATTCGCTCCTTTCCACTACCAGCAATCTCTGTGATAATTGCAAAACTCAGATCCAACAGCTAGCATCCCCGTCTGGTGTCCCTCTTCCTGAAGATACCAACAACACAGCTGGCAATGGTTCCTGCTCTAGCACTCTGACTGTAACCGATAAAATTGAGGAAGAGCTCAACAGGCAGAAGTTGGATTTTGTCAGATGCGAAGTTGATCGAGCCATAGAACTCTACCATTCAACCCACCCTGCACCACCACAGAGTGCCATCAGCAATGATATCGATGGTTCCACTGATGACTGCTACACATTGGACAACGGCAGTGGCATGGGTAACATGAGGCCGCTGGTTGATCTCGGTAGCCTTGTAGAGACAGGAAGTGTGCAGAAATCAACCATTCACATTGACATGGGACATCTCAGCTCTCAGAGCACTTTCATTGATCCCATGCATCCCAGAGCCAATGTCACCCTTGCTGAACTCAACAAGGAACCTGCGGGGTCCCTGGACCCCCACCACAGTGCAACAGCTCAGTATCACACTCCATCTTTAGATGATGTGGATGGTACCCCACACTCTGAAGTTTTACCAGAGCCATCGCTCCAGTCTACTGTGACTGGAACTGCTGGAATGACCCAGAGTATGCTTCCAGAAAGCTCCAGCAGGATCTGGAAGATTTTGATAAAATTCTTCATGAAGTAACATCTGCACATGAACAAGAACAGAGAGAGGAAGAGGAGAGGAAGACGAGATTGTGTACAGGCAAGACACGCAGCAATCGTGATACTTCCAATGTGGTCACTTCATACCACAATTGGTGTGAACATACAAGTGGCAAGTGGGTCACTTTTTATCCTGATTGGAGTGATCATGAAGCGGTAGAAAATGAGCAAGAGAAAGAAGAAAAAGAGCCCCAAATCATTTCCATCCATCTAAGCAAATCAAGGTGTAACATCAGGAAGGTGCCGCAGAAAAAGGGGAGGTCCAGAAAGAGGAAGCTGGAGGACCGTGATGATGTCACTGATGGGACAGAGCAGAGGATTGTCTTCCGGCCAAGTTCTCTGGACTCTGATGAAAGCGAGACAGATTGATTACTTTTTCGATAGCTAGATTGATTACTTTTCAACAGATGTTTTGTAATTTTGATTTTTTTGGGGTGCTTTTCAGGTCATTTTTTGCAATTGAGGTATTATACTAGCCTCGTTCCCAGTCCCACGCCCAGCTTTCCGTCGCTTGCAGTACGGTACTGCAAGTGACGAAAAGCTGGGCGTGGGACTGGGCTAGTATTATACATTATGAAATTTATCACAGTGCTCAAAACTGCAGTCCCTGATTATGTATTCAAATTATGGGAACGTCTGTAAGTTAACTGACGCATGGTTTTAACATGATTGTACAGCTGAGATGTAATGTGGCGATCAGGCCGGTGTCAGCGACTAGAAATATCAACTGATCACCCAAAGATTAGCTCCACACACATTGATGATCAACAACATAATGAAGACGTTGGTTCTTATATGCACATACATCATTGGCCACCTTGTGCCACTGTAATAGTTACCTGATCTCGCAGTCTTGCATGCATGAGTGTGTGAGGTGAATGTGTTTGCGAGTGAGCCTAGCAATGCTACATTCACTCCCACTTCCACAATCTTTGTTTGAACTTGGACAATCAGTGAATGCGTTCGCTTTGGACAGTGAAGTTGTATGTTAGCATTAGCTAAGTCTTTAAAATTACTAATGCATACTAGCTACAATCCTATTGGTCATTTGGCTGAATTCTTTGGATAGTCAACATGATTGGAAGCACTAGCTAAGCTTTGATTAAATGCTGTGCATGTGCAGCAAGCATTATGTCAGTTGCAATGGCCTTGTATAAAATGACCTTGCAGTTGCCACTTTCCCCAAATTGCTGGTGATGATCCACCACTAAAGGAATGAGGGTTGCAAAAGGCCACTTCAGAGGCTTTGTCTTTGGCATTGTGATCAACAACAGTTACATCATTAGTGACGAGAGAGAGAGAGAAATAATCCACAGAAGAAATTCTGGCCCAGGCTAGCTGGGATTCGAACCCAAGACCTTCTGGATACTAGTCAGATGCTCTTACCACTATGCCACTGGGCCCGCAGCAGAGGAGCAGCACACAAGTGTATAGCAGCATTGTGTGGAGGCCTCAGCCCAATTCCAACTGATTCTCTCTCTCTCGGTGGCTGGACCGTATTGGGGTGTTTGTGCTTTGACAAAATTATCTAACCCAATCGTGACTCGGAAAGTCTTCAACATTACTTGTACAAAAGTGGCACATACCCGGTTGAAACTTCTGGCCGCTTTAAATTGCCCACAATGATAGAAATGTCTGTACATAAACAGTACATTCATGTACTTAAAATTTAATGCCACACATGCATAATGAAGCCTCGTTGCCAGGCTCAGATGTTGCGGCATTGCGCGCGCAATGCGGCTAGAGCGTAGGTTCAAAGTTCACTAATTAATTTCATCCCTGTCCGGATCGGAGCCGCTGGTCCTCATGTAGCTATAAGGGAAGCACAGAGCGTTCCAGAATTGAAACTGTTACGTTGCTGTAAGAGGTATTTCTTCCGTCAATTGACTTGTGCAGTGAGATATCCGAGGGAAAATTGTGAGTCAAAAATAATAGGCTGGCTGTGCACCAGCTGATATCAGTAACATTCATGATTCATGTATGAATGTACATATCTCATAATCTCTTATTTTCCTTGATTGTCACAGATAAGCAGGGCCCTGACTGAGTCCCTTCATCCCGCGCCTGGTAGTCCTCCCAAGCCACGCACCCATGTATACTCTATGACAATTGCGTGTGGCTCCTTTGTGATCTACTTTTGTGAACCAGTACCTCTCCTCTTGGTTGTCCTAATCACCAGATGTGGAAATGGAAATGAGCACTGAACCTTGCAGAGGTAGGTGGACGTACACTTGCTTTATGAGAGGCTCATGTGCAATACAGGGCCGTAGGAAGGTTGAGAGTAGTGGGGAGGCCCTGCAGGGGCGGATACAGCTAGGATTTGTGAAAGGGGGGGGGGGGGGGGGGGGGCTAGTAGCTGCCGAAGGCAGCGCATAGAGTTGTGTAGTGGCGATCAGTCTGCGCGAATCGTGGAAAAAATTTTTGCCTTCATTTTTCAGTTGTCAGGATGGGCTCTCGTGGCACTTTCGTGCTTTCCACTGCAAGTTCCAGAGCAACACCAGTTTCAGGATCAATGCTGCACAGAGACGTAAAAACACCTGGACCCGTGAGCCCGGCGCCCGATACTCGTCCCCAGCGCGATTGCGCTACTAGTTAGGTCAAAGGTCGCTGTAGCTGCAACATGACCAGATCTGAAGTCTAGCTAGCTCTAGCTGTGATATAAAACTTACCATGTTGCTGCTTTCAACTGTCTATGTATCGCTATCTTCATTGGCAAAGATGAGAACAAAAGGCTGAGCACAAAGTGCTGGAGTCAAGCAGTAAACTACCCAGGTAAGCTTTAATAGATGGGCGTGGCCAAACTTCGGGGCTGAAAAAATGGGATGGCTGAAGCCTCCCCAGCCGCCCCTACTTATGAGCTGATGGTACTATTTTCAGTTTTTGTTGGCTTCCACCATTGAACTGCATGCTTGCAGGTCATGAATGTATGGCACTATGTATACGTAGGTGAATGTGGAGTGAGCGTGACAATCTGTGTGCATTTTTACCCATTTAAGATGACTTGTTTTAGAACCTTAGACTGACTTGCCCACTTGCCAGGCAACTACTCTGACCTCACTCATACTCTTTGATTCTAATTCTAAGGCACTGCATAGTTGGCACATTAGCCTGGTCTGGCTGGATTGTCACGTGTACGGTCTGGACAGCAGTTGTCATCATCGTTGTCCACTGCAGCTAATGTGGGGCTCGTTTACACTCACCCAATAAATATAATATGATCGCAGTATATTAATTTATATTAATAGACAGGAAGTGACGTGACGTGATCTGCTCAGATATTTTGCAGATCGGTTTTCCTATAGGACTACCAGCCTGGAAAGTCAAGCAGCCAGTCCATTCCAGCTTGTCTGAAGCCTAGTAGTTAGTGGCCTAATTTAGCTGAATATGTAGGTCTGTACAGAGAAATTATATTATTATTGTTACGAGGTCATTTCCACGTCTCTGGTTCTGCAGACATCGGTGTCCACTAGGTGGACAGAGAAGGGGAGGGGCCCGACTGCAAGAATGCATTTCAGCCATGCCCATGCAGTATCCCAAATGAAGAGCAGTATTTATGGTGCCTTTATGAGCGTTCCACAAATCCTCCAGTCTCCATGTCCTTGGAATATGCCAGAAACAAATTGTGCCTGCCACTTACATTCGGAAGCAGTAACACACTGGGCACTTGGTTGCCGATCATTGCCCCCGTTGATACTGTAGTTGTGTCTGGCAGTCGGCCCAGCATCCTTTTAAGATTCTTGAGACATTATCTTGTAGTTTCCATCCATGTTCAGGAGACTGGCTGGAGGCTTTGTGTAGCATTCAGATGCCAGCATAAGAATTGACACCGGTTAAAGGCGAAAGTCATTCTTGTGGTTAGCCACTCGAGTCCTCTCTGTCTCTTTATTGACATCATATCGATGTAACTCATGTGATACAATCTCCCAGCCCACTGTTTTTGCTTTTACTGCAGGAGATAAAAGCTGGACAGGGAATGGCCTAGGCCTAGGGACAAACCTAGAGATAAATTGCATTTGTTCACAGACCAAATTGCATTTGTTCACGGACCAAATTGCATTTGTTCACGGACCATTTAAGTACAAAGTCCTGTTTTACAGTTCACCCAGTGGCATAGCATAGCCAGAGATTTTTTAGGTCAATGAACACTGCATGTTAGGTGCATCTTGGCAGCATGCCCACCCCCATCCCAACTCCAGTTAGTACTGTGCCCAACACAACTTCAGCCACCACATAGTTGACATTGGAACATTCATTTTCATTCTGGTAGCGCATGTAATATGTGCATGCAGACGCACAACAGAGACCAACGTAAAAATCCGATTTGGTTGTTTTGAATTACCTGTTTGTAGTGATGTGAATCACACTTCTACCACAGTGCGTGGGCGTTCCTTTGATGTACCGCGGAGGATAAATCGCATAACCTCCGCTATGACGTCATAGCGGAGCTTATGCGATTTATCCTCCGCGGTACATCAAAGGATCGCCACGCTGTGCTGAGAATCAGAGAGTTGTAGCTGTCTAGCAGCCGGATCCAGCTACTAACTTGGCTTGGAGGTTATGTCTGTGGTAGAAGCCGGATCTACTATGTCGACTCGGAGATTATGCGGTTTATCATCCTTGGGAAAGTTTAGCCTTGGCTTCGCCTCAGCCAAACTTTCCCGCGGAGGATAAATCGCATAACCTCCGCGTCGACGTAGTAGATCCTATGCATATTCATGATGTCATTTCCTTTTGCTTCCTGTTTTTACACTCCTGGTAGGGGAAAAATTGTGCCGCGTAAATATAAATAACATATGAGTGATAGGAATGGCATAAAAAGATTCTGACTACACCATCTTGATCGCTATCATGCACTGTCCCAACCGTACAATTTTGGTGCTGATAATAACATATGGTGGAGATACAAGCGTTTTTGTTTCTCTGTCGACCGCCATTGCTTGAGCACTCTCTTCTTCATTGCCAGTACAGCTCTAGCTCACAAAAGGCCCACGAGGATTCTGACCACGCAGTCTTGATCGCTGTCGATCCCATTGGCTACCATTTGCTCGAGCTCTATCTTCGACTTTTCATTGCCAGTACAGCTCTCATGAAAGGCCCACAAAGATTCTGACCAGACAGTTGTGATCGCTGTGGTTCACTGATGATTATGTGCTGACACTGACTGTGCTGGTGAAGCTGTGAGTGCTGTAATAATTTTTGGTCTTCCCTTTGGCCGGCCATTGCTGATTTGATAAACTGAGCATGACTCTTAATTATACTTTGCTTGTTTACTTTCTGTGTTTCTTAATGGGCCAGTGGCCCAACACTGAACTTTATATACACTGACCATGGTCGTCACATGACATACGTACGCATTATTTGGAATGAGCTACAATACTTAGCTTTAGTCTCATTCCCAGACCGTTTATCCAGCGCGTGTATCACTTCTAAAAGCGATCTGTGCTGGGGTTGGTTGGGTCTGGGACCGAGACTAGCTTAGCTTGCACTACTAGCGAGTAGCACTGACAACCATGTAGTTCTGTTGCCACTTGTATTAATACAAGCCAGATCATTAAGTGTACATAAAACGAAGTTGAACAGGAATTCTAGCCCCAGTACTAGACTCCAAGGGAGCTTGGGTGTAATACTGAAGGTCTGGGTCTAGATGTTTCTCCCTAGCCTCAATTCTTCCAGCCAAGGAACTGGAAGTCATGCTATTTTTTGTCCTTTGTCTTCTCCACGTTAGGCCAACTCACTCCTCCACTGGAAACTGTCCCTCCCACTCCTCCCCCCCACTCACCTTCCACTCCCCTCATTCAAACAAGTAGTGTGGGTGCTAACTCACTGGAACTCTCCCCCGGTGTAGGAGAGCTGCCCTCTCAGGCTCCCACAAACCATCTTGAGGGTACCCAGGCCCAGCCACTCAGTCTGAAAGAAGAGATAGACCAGTTTGAAAAGGAATATGAAGACCTTGTGGACTATGTCCTCGGTGCTTTTAAAACAGGAGAGATCTCCACTAATAGAGTCGTTAAGTGTCTCCGGCAGCTCCAAGTATCACTGAAGCTGCAGTGTGGTGAATTCCTTCAAAGCCAGGCAGCACGCCTTTCTCGAGTGTCAAGCATCAATGAGCTCTTCTGCATACTGTCCCCACACTGGGATTTCCTAAATCCAAGCCTTCTCACCTATCTGGCTCACAGATTTGGTGATGAGCACACAATAAGGTTAGTGGATGAATACTTGGGCAAGCTAAGAGAATTTAGAATGCGAACCAAAATCAACAGCTTCATTGACATGTGGACTGGAACACTTCTGCCCGATACTCAAGTGATTGTCATGCAATTGGGAGACAACTGGAGGGAACAAAGTCTCGAACAGCTAGAGGAGCTTTTAATGCAAGTCTCACATAGGTGGTGGTTTGGAGAATATGTGATGCGATTCCGAGGAATCAAAGAATCTAGTGTGGATGTTGTGTTGTCACTCCCAGAGTCAGTAAATATTCACAGTCTTCACCTTGAGACCCTCTGGGCA
Source organism: Axinella damicornis (assembly GCA_963931865.1). Taxonomy (NCBI): domain Eukaryota; kingdom Metazoa; phylum Porifera; class Demospongiae; order Axinellida; family Axinellidae; genus Axinella; species Axinella damicornis. Next base: position 12,345,428 of record OZ007508.1, read on the forward strand.
TTTTTCCAAGAGCACCAGGTACTAAGGATTCTACTCAATGGAGCCTGCATCTTCAATCTTCAACATCAGCAGGTACGTATACCCTTTCTGTTTGTATACAAACCCCAATAGTTTATTTTTCTATCAGGAGGAAAATTAAAATTGTGGTGACATTCGTACTGGAGCATTGAGCTATACACATGGCATTGCTACACAATGGAAAGTTTGTTGAAAGTCTAGTGCACATACGTTCAGTTCTGTCTCAATCATCTCAGCCTGGAAGATGCAAAAACACTGCTTGATCAGAACGTTACATGGCATAATATTCTGAAGTCGTTTTACTGTTAATGTAGTGAAAGTCAATTCCTGCTATCACTATAGCCTGATTCTCAGACTGCATGGCTTAGGAACGAGGTAGCTACAACAGTTACTACAGTGGTCACACCAATTTGTTTATTGGTAACTACAGAGTGTCCGCTTGTGTAAGTGGCTTGGTATCAATTTTAACGTGTGTGTGTCTGTGTGTGTGTGTGATGGAAGTGGGATGTTCAGGGGGCGGCACTAGACTACTGATGCGCAACCTTCGTACTTCAACCTCGAACTCTACGAAGAGAACATTGTGCCCGGGCATGGGTTGGAATCTTCCAGAACAGCTGGGGCTACAAGCGGACGCAATCGAGGAGCAGCAGTTGAAGCGGACACAATCCGGGAGCAGTTGAAGCGGACGCAATCGGGGAGCAGCAGCTGAAGCAGATGCAAGTGTGAGCAGCAGCTGAAGCAGACGCAATCGGGGAGCAGCAGCTGAAGCGGACGCAAATGGGGAGCAGCAGTTGAAGCGGATTGCACGATGCAATTGGACGCAATCGGGGAGCAGCAGCTCTGCACAAAGAGCTGTCCGGCACCGGATTATTCACGCAAGCGAATAAAGGGGAAATAGCTGAGTGAGCGAAGCTACTTGTAATATTCCACATGATAGATTGTATATGCGCCATGCAGAGTTTGGGATTTCAGTACAAAATGTGTATGGGTGAAACTGTACAATATCATTATAGTTGATCTTCCTGAACACAATGTACTTGGTATCACCCTTTAAACCCTCCTGTTTGGTCGTGGAATAAGCTAGCTAATTACATGCTTACCTCCTTTTTTGTATTCAACTAGCCACCACCAGGAACACATATGAAGTCAGTGTGCAGTGAAGTTGCGGTGGAGGCGAAGGTATGTTCTTGAATTACAGTGACAGCCCTCATATTCATGTTTGACGCCATGTAAGTGCAAACTAGCCATAATTATGTAACACTAATGATATATAGCTTCATTGAACTAGTTGGTAGTACGTATACAGAGGAGGTTGGCCACCACATACGTCACGAGTAATAATTGACTTTCTGTCATGTGACGAGTGGACGGTTATTAAAAGTTATTGCAAATAGCCCTATGAATAGAAGACCATTTCTGGGCTGCTGTAGAGTGTTTCCAGTTGGCAATCCTCAAACGCGCTTTGCAAATTGACAAGACGGCCCCGAACCTCCACTCTAGTCTCACGGGCTAGATGTTTGCGGTGCGCATGGGGACCGTCTGGCCAGGGAGACTATTTCCGCTCGTTTCTGCCATACCACAGCCGAATCTTGAGGGGCTCAGCCTTTTATAACGACAACAGATGCCTACGCTTCCACGTAATCCATAATATCAGATTACACATGGCTTTAATGAGACCTGATTAGCAAAGGTCAACCTTGGCCATCCTCCTCTGGTACATATACACATCTACATGCACTGAGATAGAATCAGTGGAAGGAACAAGAATGGTAAGCAATGTTGCATTCAGTTCAGCCAAACAAAAGTACCTGCATCTTTGGCACATGGGATTGGTTGAAAATCAAGTCCAAAATTTAGAGTTCAGTCCTGAATTTTACACTAACCCAGTTTCTCAGGTGTCTTTCTGCTGCTAATACAGGCTTATATATGTGTCTACATGGATGTTGTACACAGCTTCCCCATTGAACTATCTACTATATAACTAGGCTCATTCACTAGCATCATTTCAACTCACTGTGTCGCAAGCATTACCATTGTAATTTCCTTTCTCTCTTCAGCCGGAACTATCGCTGGAGCTACCAATTTATAGCACTGCTGACAGTTTCTTTCAGATGAATGAGGAGGTAGGTTCTAGTGAATAATGTAGAACACTGATGTGTCATAGTGACAGCACTCTTGTTCATGTTCAGTGCATGTGCTATGAGAGCAGATCTAAGACTCTCTTGACACTCTTGTTGGCTTTATGGGTTGTTACTAATCTCGCGTAGCCAGAATCTGCCACTCGCCGGGAGTTTGGCTATATGTGAGACAGGATTAAACTTTTGTTGACTCCACCACTGATCACACCCTCAATCTGAAAAGTGCATGCTTTAGGCTTTGAAAGATGTCCAGCCCACAAGGCATTTGAATTGGTATGGCCTGGTGCTGGCAGTTCCTGCAGTAGAGACAGCATGTAAGTAGGTTATAGGTCGGACTCTGGACTAGACTTGATGTCCGTTTTGAGACTCATTTTTGGACTCAATTTTGGACCAAATCTTGTGTCAAGGATGCAGGAGTTCACTGCCCCTCTCATGTGGCTCAATTGAACACAACAGTCATTACCATTCTTGTGCCCCAATTGCGTCCGCTTGCCCCCTGATTGCGTCCGCTTCAGCTGCTGCTCGCCGCTTGCGTCCGCTTCGAATCAGCTGCTGCTCTCTGGCCCAATTGCATCTGCTTCAACTGCTGCTCCCCGTTCGTGTCCGCTTCCAGCTGCTGCTCCCCGATTGCACCCGCTTCAGCTGCTGCTGCATGCTCGCCGCTTGCGTCCGCTTCAGCTGCTGCTCCCGATCGCGTCCACTTCGGTTGCTGCTCCCCAATTGTGTCCGCTTCGACTGCTGCTCCCCGCATCCGCTGCAGCCCCAGCTGGATTCCAGCCCAATGTTCTCGAACATTCTTCGCGGAGTTCGAGGTTCAGTAAATAAGTACGAAGGTCGCGCGTCACTATAGTCTAGTCCCGCCCCACAAACATCCCACTTCCGTCACTCACAGACACACAGACACACGTTAAAATCTTAATGTATTGATACCACATGCATACATGTATGTATGCATAGCACAGGAACTGTGAGTATAAGGCTAGTTGCTGGAGTCTAGGATTCACGTGTCATAAATGCTATACACTGGTTCTGTGCATCATTTTCTCTTCAGGACATGTACAGATGGCATGAACAGACGAAAGCACTCTTGCCGTCTTTTACCAAGCACCATGAACCCATGATTCAAGAAAAACATGAAGTAAGAGCTGCAAGTGCTTTACTATGTGATGTATGTTGCATAGTTGCCAAGTGTCCCGAAACATCCGGGACAGTCCCGGAATTCTTTGTCTTGTGTACGGAAGGTGCTTTTGTCCTGGAAATTTGCAGTAGGCCTGTTCTCGTTCCCAGGCTTGCTGCAGTCTAGTCTGGGAACTGAAATTAGTGAAAGACCACTTGCTGCAACCATACAGTATAGCTATCTGTACTGCAACGAGACTGACTTGCTGCAAATGGCCAAGTTGAGGACTGTACCTGTTTACCTGCAGCAATAAAACCAAGGAGGGAATGCCATTCGTGGAGGGAGGAGTTTCCAGGTATTCAGAAGTGTAGTGCAGTTGTGTGGCGCATGCTTTGATCGCCCGACTTCAGCATATCTCACAGTGTCTGACATGACTTTGGAATGCACGTCAATGGAAAGTGGCACCAGGAGGTGGCAAATTGTTTTTATATCTATGTATGGTGTGGTTATATTTGCAACTATGACGTTGACAGATATAATGTATAGAAACATACCACAGCCATTCTGTCTATGTGGACTTGCTCAGGCTGCTGTCAGAGTATTGCTAGCAAAACCAAACCTACTGTATTAAAACAGTATGAAATAATTTCAAAATTCTCTTCCGTTGATTGGATTCATAGAAATTCAGGAAATGATTTTCTACTGTTAGATTGGATCTACCATTGTAATAGATAGAAATGGGCAATTGCCACGCGCTGGCTTTGGAGAGAAATCTGTTGTTATTCCAGGAAATGGGCATCAAACTGCCATGCCATGTACTGCATTTCAAGCGTTTGTGACTGTTGTCGCTGTAGTTACTATTCCAGGAACATGGGCATCAACTGCCATGCCTCGCGCTGGCATTGGAGAGAAATCGTTTGTGACTGTTGAGGTTACACTATTCAAGGAAATGGGCATCCAATGCCCTGCCACACGCTGCATCGCTGCATTTCGAGCGTTTGTGCAGTTGTCGCTATAGAGTATTCCAGGAAAGTTTAACACTTTAACCGATGTAGCCGTCTACAGACGGCATGAGATTTCATCAGTGATGTCAGACTTCCGGCAATGTCCTTGGGAGATAGGCTCTGCGCCAGCAGAGAGGGCGGGGCAGGGGGAGGTGGGTGGGTGCACCCGAAGGGTGCAGACAGCATGGCGATGTTTGGGCTTAGCCTTGAAGAGCCCTTGGTTGGAGCCCAGCGGGCCACTTCTGTCCTCCTTTGCACAAATGGGCTGAGAAAACAGTCCTCTCGCCTTGTAGGCCCTCCTTTTCTGGCAGTGAAGCATTTTTCTCAGTCTAGTCGAGCGATGGTCGGCCGAGAGCCGTGACTATTGGATGTCCCTTGATGGGTGGGTGTGGTTAAAGTCACGAAAGTGTAGAGGATTGCTGCAAGGTCAGGTGTGTGGAGTTTGGGGGCTGAAAAGCTGAGAGAACTGGAGATATGGTAGGTTTAATGCATCCCTACGCTACTAGAGACCTCCGGAGAAAAATAATTTATCGGTTAATGGGTTAATGGGCGTGATGCCACATGCTGAATTTCGATAGAACTCATTTGTGACCAAGGACTATTGTATCCCAGGAAATGGCCATCAACTGCCTTGCATTGCATATTGACGGTTGTCCCTGACACTGAATCTGATTGACTAATAGTGTACTTTGTAAATGCGTACTTTGTAAATTAGTCTTTCTTGTTTACGTTTCCTGGTATCGTTAGATTGGGTTCACAGAAAATAATTAGCGTCCTTGGCTACGGTTAAATTGGAGTCATGGAAATTCCGAATTTCTACCTTTAGATTGGATGTACAGTTTTAGTAGTGTATAAATACGGTATCTTTCCAAGCAAGTTGGTTCCTGTCGCTTTTGTGCCAGTAGCTTGGAATTAAGTTTTGGTACTGTCATTACACATGCAGCAATATCAGAAGAGGGCTCTCATGGTGGCAGCTAGGAAGGGGAGTGTGGGGATGGTCAGGAAGCTGACCCAGAAAGGAGCCACTGTGAACTTCACTAACGAGGTAAATGAACTTGTTTGGTGGGTACTTGAAAAATGGAGACACGTGTTCTAAATGTTGAAGGCCAAACGAAAGTTTTTGTGTAACAAAGCATCCAGGGCTAAATTTCAACTGTTGAAGCCTAGTCACACAGAACTGTTCGCATGTGTAGACTGCTTTGCGTTTGCGGTGTTACGATTGCAGCATATAATTGGGGCAAGCGTGAGCGAGCCCCACATAGACGAGTTTGCTGTAAATTTTCTATGTATCGTACGTACGTCGTGCTGTAAATCACTTCCTGCTCTTATTTTGCATATTCTTACGTCATGTGTTAATTCCAAAACGTTAACGATACCATAGCATCGCGTGAATACTCGATGGACGACGGCGACGGCACAGACAGAGACGACTCGTGGACTGAGCCATGAACAGTCTAACCAGGCTCTGTACCTTCTTGCCTGTGGCGACAGCAAACTGGACGAAGACCGCTGGTGGACTTAGCTACTCACCAACCTGCACATGTCCTGCAGCAGCCACATGGTGTGCTAGACCAGTGTGCAGCATGCATATATGCCTATAGCTAGGTCCCTGTGTTGTGCACGTTTGCAGTGTGTGTCTAATTGCTATATTATGATTTCTGTCGCCTCAGTCATGCAAATTATTGGAACGGCTGCACTGGCAGGGGACATTAAAATTCGACTGACTGACTGTGCATGCATGCAAATACTCGTTCTGCATTGCATTGCACTGACTCGCTCACGCTCGCCCCACAATGCCATGCATTCTCCTAGTATAATTGTACGTACATGTAGGCCAACCATTCCTAGGCCGGGGGTCAGGCATCCAGCACTAACTTATTTTTATCGGGGGTGGTTATAGTAATGAAGTCAAATGCACACACATACCACAGGATGGGTGTACTGCTCTCTACCTTGCAGCACAGGAGGGACATGAGGATGTTGTGGAGCTCTTGCTTGAGGCAAAAGCTGAGAAAGTGAGTGCACTATGCAGTGTAGTACCTACTAAACACTTAGTCTCGTTCCCAGGCCCCATACGAAAAACGGATGGGGCCTGGGAACGAGGCTACTAAACACTAGTGTGTTCCAATAAAAAGTGATTTGTTTGTACGGACTGACTCAAACCTATCACAGCATCAATTGTTATGGACATCATATATACGTACAAGACTCCATTGAAAAGTGGGTGTGGTCACATTTCAGTTCATGATATTGTTGTTTACTACAGTGACATTGAACTACTTGCCTTCTGCATGTGAAAGTGCATGTTTGTGTTTGCAGTGTTACTACGTATATTGCAGTGCACATCTCTTCACACAGGATACTAGGAAAATTTCCGTCTGCAGTGGAGCTGATCTGGATGACTTATTGGTACATACTTTACAGCATGTCAAAATATTCACTGCACCAAGTAACAGCCATGCATGGACAATAGCATGTGCTAGATAGCAATATGTGCTCATGCAGTTTGCTGTCACCATCCATGACACACATTGTCTCGTACATGTACAGCTGCACAGCTACGTGGAAAATGGTGGGTGTTCAGTTTTAGTGCACAAGACTGACATCCTCCAGTGAAGCTTCTTGTTGCCTAGTCATAATCTCTGTATGACGTGTCTACCCGCCACTAATACGGCATTCCTCACCCACCTCCCTCACAGAATGGGGCCACTGCACTGATGATTGCTTCCTACAAAGGCCACTCCGGTGTGGTGAGGAAGCTACTTCAGGCAGGGGCCATTGTCGATGCCGCTAACAAGGTATAATAAGCTAATGTTAAAAGTGACTCATGCTTCATATACGTATAGCTCTCATGATTCTCCTACCACACATACACATTCAATGGAGTAATCATACTTACATTTTCCGTGGCCTTTTGTGTGTAAAAGTGTAGACTGCTCATGTTACTAATGCTACATGTACGTACATGCATACACATATCACAGGGTAGGTATACTGCCCTTTACCTTGCAGCACAGGAGGGACATGATGATGTTGTGGAGCTCTTGCTTAAGGCAAATGCTGACCCTGAACTGAAAAAGGTCATTGATTTACGACGAAATGAGTGTACTACGGGGTACATAAAGCAAGCAGTCTGTATAGACTAATCTGCACAAGCACAGCACTATGCATACGATTAGCTTGAGCTACCTTATACACCCTGGCTCAATCCTATCACCTCTAATGGCATACATTGTCTATCATCAGTGGCCGATTGTTATGGACCTCATAATATATACAGCTGCATAACTACACTGAAAAGTGGGTGTGGTCACGTTTCAGTACACATGTGGTTGAGGTACTGTGTACTCTGATTACACTGATACTTGCCTTTTGCTGTGAAGGTGCATGTTTGTGCTTGCAGGTTACTATTGCAGTGTGCATCACTTCACACAGGGTAGGAGAAGTTCCCTCTACCTTGGAGCTGATTGCCAAATGGTAATAGTAGTTAGCAGCATCACAGAAATAGTGAATGCACTATTCAGTGCACCAAGCAACAGCCGTGCACATGCAATAGCCTATGCTAGATACAGTACAAAGTGTATATGATGATACAGAGTCAGACTGCTATGCTGACTCATAATGCCATCATTGTTTTGGCACACCTCGTGCACAGGTGAATCTGAATCTGAGAGAATACTGAGCAGACAGCAACTGCTGAGCCCCAGTTAACAGAACAAACACATACATAGCTACACACAGCTGTAGAGCAACAATGAAAAATATGCGTGTTCAGTTTCAGTGCACATCACTGAAATCTTCCAGCCAAAGGACACTGTAGTTGTTGCTTTGTCACAACTAATAATATTATTCTCTCTTTGTGACTTGTCACCCAATCTCTCCCTCCTCCTCCTCCTCACAGGATGGGGCCACTGCACTGATGATTGCATCCTACAAAGGCCACTCCGGTGTGGTGAGGAAGCTACTCCAGGCTGGGACCACTGTTGACACCACTAAATCGGTATAATAAGCTAATGCTAAATGATTCATAGGTTTTGTAAATTCCCCTCCATCATGCCTGTACTTACGTACATGAAATTTCACTTGCCTTTGAAGGTCATGGGCTTCTCATGTTTGCAGTGTGCAACTCATAATTATGTGCATGCACACACACACACAATTCACAGGATGGGTGTACTGCCCTCTACCTTGCAGCACAGGAGGGACATGAGGATGTTGTGGAGCTCTTGCTTGAGGAAAAGGCTGACCCAGAACTGAAAAAGGTCGTTCGTTTATGAAAAAATGAGTGCACTATGCAATGCACATAACAAAAATCTCCAAAACGGGTAGCACATAAGCCTTTATGACAGCTTACTATTCATCTTCGAGTGTTTTCCTGGCCAAGAAGACTCCCAGTGGTGTGAAAAACCATTGCAAAAGTATCGCACCATGAAAGTCACCAAACCGCCATATAGGGGGTTCTTCTTCTTTCTTCAGACGGGCTAGTTCACAGCATGGTAGCTAGGGGTGATGGCCCAAAACAGTTCAGTGTACAACCCCCATATATCTTTCTCAGTATTATATGCCATCACCCCTACCTCGTTTCATGTTTCTTTGCAGTTCTGCTATCCCTACATCTCCAGACATATTTATGTAATATGAAGTTCCAAAATAATTAGGGAAGTTGTTCCAGTGGAAGTGTATCAAGGATGTTGTCGGTATCATAAGCGGCCAATTGTTGCCCTCATTTAATTACATAACTACATTGAAAAGTGGATGTGATCAGTTTTAGTACACACAATGTGGTTGAAATACTGTGCACTCTAATAATTACACACCCTGCCTTTTTGCATGTGAAGGTGCAGATTTGTGTTTGCAGTGTTACTATTGCAGTATGCATCATTCACACAGGGTTGGAGAAGCTTCTATAGAGCTGGTCATCAACTATTCGAGGTAATGGTACTTAACAGCATGACAGAGACATTGAATGCACTATTCAGTGCATGAAGCAACAGCCAAGCACAATGCCTGTACTATGTGGTTTAGTGTAGTTTGACAGAGTACACATCCAGGGTCTGACCCAGTTTGAGGAGCTGTAGGACGCATGCACAATTCCCATATTGAGAGCACGTTGACTGTTTGACAAGCGGCGACACGTGTTCCCGCTCACCCAGCCCCACGTGGTACAGGTTTCCATCCAGGATGGAGTGGGTAGTACATGGGATGCTACATGTCACCTCTCCTCCTGTGATTAGTGAGGGGGGCCAGATTGGAGGCTCTGCCTCCAAACTTCTCCCTCCAAACCGCCGCATTCCCCTCGGGCCTCCGCAGAGATGCACTGGGGGACGGGGTTGCAGGTCCCCCCTACTTTCGCCACATACGGGCTTGACCTGTGGTGTTTGTTCCTGGGATCGGAGAAGGCAAAGTTGTGGGGGAGGACCCAGTAAGATGTTAAGCTATAGATAAGTGTACACATGCACTGTCTATCACTGTTTTGATCCACCTCACATGCACAGGTGTACAGAAAAGTCCACAAGACTAAAATCCTCCCGTCAAAGGACACTAACTGTTGCTTAGTGACAACACATTCATACGTATGTGATTTGTCTCCTCAATCCCTCCCTCCATCTCCTCACAGGTTGGGGCCACTGCACTGATGGTTGCATCCTACAAAGGCCACTCCGGTGTGGTGAGGAAGCTCCTCCAGGCAGGGACCACTGTTGACACCACTAATATGGTACAATAACTTTATGCTTCGTATGTCCCGTAATTCCCCTCCACAGTACCTATATGCTCTCATCAGTGGAGTAGTTGTACTGACATTTTGAATCTTTCCTTCTGTATGTGAAGGTGTGCATGGACTGCTCATGTTTGCTGATGTAGTGTATGCACTGTACATGTGCACACATATCACAGCGTGGGTGTACTGCCCTCCACCTTGCAGCTCAGGAGGGACACGAGGATGTTGTGGAGCTGTTACTTAAAGCAAACGCTGACCCAGAACTGGAAAAGGTCATTAATTAAAGAGTACATTATGCAGTGCATCTTACTGAGGGTTCTTCAGTTCCAACCAGAAGTCACTTAGCCTCGTTCCCAGGCCTTGTAGTTCCGTGAGTTCAAACTGTTTACGGATGTAACGTAACAGCAATCACATACCTCATTCAAGCAGTGAAGTCGATATTTCCACCAGCTGAAAACGGTCTTTTCCTGCTCGTGGAAGCAACTGTTTGCTGCAGGTTCTACGAGGGAAGGTAAGCCAAAGACGAACGAGCTAAAGTCTTCGTGCAGAGTGCCTACACTAGCGCAATCGAGCAGTCGACTATTGCGATGAATGGGCGTGACTGGGACGTTTCAATGCATGATGCAATTCTGTTTACTGTTGTCATGTGACAACATTCTGAAACCTGATTGGTTCTGCCAACTCCTGGAAGCGGAAGTAACAGTTTGAACTCACGTAAGTTGCCAGGCCGTTTCTCCTACACGAGGAACAAGGCTAGAAGTCACTTAGCTGTACCTGATGAGGCCCATTTAGCTATTCCATCTGTGGTGAAATGCAAAGCTGTTGCTGTAGTCGAAACTCCCACTTAACCAGCTACGTATGTAAGGACTGACTTAATTCTGGTTGGAATTGAAGAACCCTTAGTATGATCATCACTCCCAAGAGGACAATTAATGGGCTCGGAACCAGAGTGGTCTTACTGGAAATTGCATGGATTGCAGAAAAATTGAGTTAAAAATACACAATAGGTATGAGCATATGACCGAAATTTTGAAATTTCAGCAGCTCCTGAAACACAATTCAATTGATGATCTCACTAGGGTCCGCAGAACCTGTGATGAGATCAAGATTACATGAGGAGGCGACAGTGAAGACATTACGGTGTGTTTAGTCTTCTGCCCCGCCCACAGTCGAACCGCCGCCTTACCCAAATCCGCGTAGAAATGCAATTTTTATTTGCCTTCCGGTTATTGTGTAACACCACGTTGTGAAAAAATTTCCCACGCACCGGAAGGTGTTTAAGCGTGTATAACTTCCCCATTTTTACGTACTAGGCTGCCACATTTTGTATACCATTGCCCGACAAAATTTGCTACGCAACCATCGTTGTTGCATGTTCTAATTCAAAGTAGTCATGGAGATACGGTACAATGAATACAAGCATGTGGTATTCGGTTGTGCTCTGGAATGCTTTTGCACACTTCCGTTTTTTGAGCTCCCCCACACTTTACACTTGAGTTGCTGCAAGAACTGCACCTGGCCATGCAAGGAACCACTTGACATTAACTGTCCCATGTTCACATACAACAGGAAGTGAGTTGAAAGAATGCATGCGAATTTCCAATGAATTCAATAGTGTAAAATAGCTAGCGCTAGCTATATAGCTATAAACTGAGTGCACTTCAGGTAGAAGACGATGGCCACCAGGCAATGTGGAGCTGGAGCAAGGAGAAACCTTGTCTTCTCAAAATTCCATCCCAACAGACCTTGCGGTTCATGTGCGCTATGTGGTAACTTAAAGACAGTTATACACATTTCAGGAACTGGAATGCTAAGGAGAAAGCATTTGTCGTCCACCACTACAAACATGAGCTGGCAGGTAGTGCTTGTATTTGCAGAGCAGATCACTTGGAGGCTAAACGTTACTGCTCTGACTGTAGCTTCTTCCAAAGTGGAAGAAATGGGAGCAGGAAGAGGGAGCAAGTACAGGTATATGCTGCATATATCCAAATTGCCCAGTAAATACAAAGTTAATTGTTCCAGCATTTGAATCAACTGAAAACTTGGAGGCCCTCATTTCTGTAAAATCCAGCCCTGAACACCCATTAGTAGTATGCCAACAGCACTACCAGGAACTGTACCGAAAAGCCCACACTTCCAACCCATGTGCATGTTGTAGCGCAAAACCCAAATTTGGTCAACCATTTAGTAGGCACAGCCCTGATGCTGAGACAGTGTCGATGCATCTTGGCAAAACAGGATTTGACATCCAAATGAAACCCAAGGACTGTATCTGCTCCACGTGTTACAAGCTTCATCTCAGTATACTAAAGGGCGTTGAGGATAAGACCAACTCTCCTGACAATGAACTGAGAGACAGTATTGAATTCTGGAGGTTTAAAGTGATGGATGGGACTACAGATGAGCTCACCAGGGCAGTGTTGAAGACAGTTATTTTCACAGCTGAACACCTTCGACAGAAAGCAGTGCTTCTCCCTAGGCTTTTCATCAGCCACTACACCAGTGCTAGTGACAGCATTACACCGGAAGGGATCAACCTAGAGGTGGGGGATGGTAGCATCCGATTTTCATCGAGATGGCTATTGCATCAACTAGTAATTTACCTGGAACAACACATGAGTTACCAATGTATTCATAGAAAGTTTGGCACAATACTATACAGGAAAGGAGGAGACCTCCTCACTGCCTTATCCTGGGCACTTGGAACAACAACGAAAGTTGTTGAAGAACAGGATAAACCAATGGAGAAACCAGGATTTGGTGATCCAGGGTACAAGGATCAACTCCTACATGAAGCAGGCCAAATTATTAATGAACTGATTCATGGTAAGATCTGACGCCTCCAAAGGTGTGAGGAAACAAATGACCTGAAGATGTTTAGTATCAGTGAATTCCTTCAATCTGTCAACCCATGTCTCTGGAAATTCATAGTTGCAGCAAGCAAAAACAGTGCGTGAACTGCTTAGTTCCACCTTAAGCTGCAAAAGGGAATCTACCGTCCATACCAAAAAAGTGAGGCGAGCTTATATCTACTCCCTTCTACTCTACTGCACAAATCCTTCTTGCAGCACACCAATTCACACTCTACTAACAGATACTGTAGAAATATGTGGTGGCTCACGGAAGTTGATTAATATACTAAATCGACTAGGAGCAGTGTGCTCTGAAGATGTCCATGATCGTTTTGTAACTCAGAAACAACAAAACAGGCATGTATGGGATGAATTGCCTTCAAACGTATTCACATTGGCCACAGTAGACAATTTTGATATGCTACAAAGCCATGCTGCCGTGTACTGTGGGGACCAGCAAAGGAGCTATCATGGAACAACAACACAGGTTGTTCAGCCAGACCCAAGTCTGCATATTCCAAATGAAGCTCAACGAGGTCTACCCAATGCAGATTGATGTGTCTCAGCCTACAACAGAACCACCCAACAAGGAAACTGCATTTCAGCTTCCCTGGCAGTGAAAACCCCTCCCTCTGTGGCTAGGCTGGCCCCCTTCACTGTCGAGGGTTCTGTGGTTGTTCCAGCCCCCAATAGTGTGATGGACCCTGCTGTTGCTATGACAGCCCCACTGACAGTGAAGACCCCTCCCTCTGCGGCTAGGCCGACCCCCTCACTGTCGAGGGTTCTGTGGTTGTTCCAGCCCCCAATAGTGTGATGGACCCTGCTGTTGCTATGACAGCCCCACTGACAGTGAAGACCCCTCCCTCTGCGGCTAGGCTGGCCCCCTTCACTGTCGAGGGTTCTGTGGTTGTTCCAGCCCCCAATAGTGTGATGGACCCTGCTGTTGCTATGACAGCCCCACTGACAGTGAAGACCCCTCCCTCTGCAGCTAGGCTGGCCCCTTCACTGTCAAGGGTTCTGTGGTTGTTCCAGCCCCCAATAGTGTGATGGACCCTGCTGTTGCTATGACAGCCCCACTGACAGTGAAGACCCCTCCCTCTGCGGCTAGGCTGGCCCCCTTCACTGTCGAGGGTTCTGTGGTTGTTCCAGCCCCCAATAGTGTGATGGACCCTGCTTTCGCAGAACCTAAATCTTTGGTACACACCAAACGACAGGTTAGTGCTTCACCAGTTAATTCACCACATAAACTGGGTAAGATTGGTCCAAAATGCAAACGGACTATGGAGGTAACAAATAGGCCAATTCCAGTGGACAGACAGCCAAATGCCCAAGCTAAACATCATTCACGTACTTCGGTCACATTCGAGGACTTCCAGGAAGGGATGAATGAAAGAGCAAGAAGAAAACACCTGGCCTCAGTGTACTGCTCATACATGGCTCAAAAGCATGCCATGAAACATTCCGACTCATACAAAGACCAGACACTCAAAGAATTCTTACCACCAGAAAATGAAGTGTCAGGTACATCACAAGGTCATTTAGCATACAAAAATCCAACATCCATTACATGGAGATAGTGGATGAGAACCCAGACTCAGATGAAGCCATGATATTTATAGCAGAACAACTATTGGAAGAACTGAAGTGTCAAGAATATGTGATATTAGTGGGTGATGGTAAGACCTACGAACACTTGATGAACATAAAACGACTTTACGGGCCTGAGCTCCGGTGATTGGCATATCCTAAAAAACTTTCAACCAGTTCTCATGAAAGTGTATTATAGTGCTGGACTTAAAGAGCTAGCAGCAGCATCTGGATTTCGAGGAGAGACACTTACAAAGCTTGCATCCTGTTCTAATTTCAAGAGAACTCACCGGTTTTTACAACAGGCCTGGGCTATTTTGCATTTTGGGACAACTTCCTGAAAATTTAACCCCTTAATGTTCGATTAGCGAACTAAGTGCCCGCCAGCGCAGCTAGTATTTAACAATGTGTGCTGTTTCGTTTCTGCTATATAGCGTGTGTCACCGTCGTCCGCTGATGTTGAAGCATGGACGCTCACCAGCTTCACCTCAACGCAACTTGCCTGCCTCTAGAGCCAGCTGAAGGGTGGACCAGCTGCTGATAAGATAGAGCACCAGGAACTCACTTGGACACATCCACTGGACACTGAAGATCACTCCTGCATGCACCCGCACTCAGCACTTAGAAGTGTACTGACACTCAAGTATATGTACACCCATGTCTACTCACACCAGCATTTAATAAATCATTCAAGTGTGGACAAATTTGTAGCGTGCCAAATTGAGGGGAGGCGTGAGTTACCTTGCAGAAATAATTATGCCTGGAAGGAGGGGCAGCAGAGATTCTAAGGGGCCTCAAGACACACCCAAATGCATCCAATCAATCAAGCAGTAAACCCACTTCAGATCAAATTGCAATCCAGGGCAGTGCAAATACACAGTAATAGACATGGTGAACGAGGTGTGATCAAGAGTTGGTAGCTACCTAATCACCACTTTCCTGCATTCTGAGTTCCAGCATCTATGGCTAGCTTTAAGGCATGCTTCCTTTTTCCTTTATTCTGGTTCTTCTTTCGGGTTGGTAACACGTAGCGATTGGCTTCGGACGGATCATTCTCCTTGTCACTGACTCTCTTCTGCTTCACTGGTCTGCCGGAAAGTTCAGAGTGATTACCCCTGGATGCAGACTTGCGCCTCCTTCCAGCAGCCGTAGGCTGCACATGGATTTGCCTTCCAGACCTGTTACTTCCCAGATGTTTATAGCTAGCTGCAGTCCAGTTGAAGCGGTGAAAGGCTGAGGCCAGTGACAGGGTGGGATAAGATTTTGACAGCATTCCATTGTATCGTGAACAGAATGTTTGGATCCCCGAGTTGAACTGTGGGTCTTTGATTCGTATTCTGTCACACATGTCATCGAACACGCCACGGAGGTCATTAACGAGGGTTTCCACTTCTTCATCCTGAACTTCTGGTACTTCAAGGTAGCTCTCTTTCCTTGGCGGCATTTCGCCATCCTTGTACCATGATGTTGATCCACTTCGACATGGACCATCTGAAGTAGCTATCTCAGCAGGATCATGGAGGACTGAGCAGACTTTTGCAGTGCTAGTTGCGTTCGCACTTTCACAAGCAAAACTAGAGGATGCCTCACCAAGGTCAGGGCACTCAGTCTGCTGGCTGGCGAAAATTAGGGCAGGGCTTGGGTTGACTTCTGATTCCAGCTTCTCCTGGTGGAGACTTGCATAAAATTCCTCCCTTTTCACATTTCTCTTTCCAACAGCCAGTTCAGCAAATCGAATACGACCTGCAACAGATACTGTAGGGATCACATTGAGTGAATCTGCATGGAAGTAGAAGCTAATAGCAGCTTGGTGGACACATGGACGACCATTCTTTCCCGCTGGACATGAACAGATACCAATGGCGGTGTCTGCAATGTATGCAACTCCTTCTTCAGAGCGACTGAGGACCTCATACTGTGCTGGTCCAATGCAGGAAATCGATTCCCTGGAAACAGAAGTTGCATCAAGGCCTTTGAACCGTTTGGCGACATGTCTGTCAAAGCGATTGTGGGCCATTGACAGCAAACGTCTGCAGTAGTAACTATCGACTGTCTCGGTTAGGAAATGAAGCATTTGGACCAAGTTAAATGCTTTTACTCGTGTGAAAACCTGCTCCTTGATGATCCTCATTCCCGTTTCAGCGTAGTTATTTGTGTGATTCCCACGGGTAACAAGGTCCTGTCGATAGCAAAGTGCCCATTCATTCCTCCACTCCCAGGAGGACTCAATCATCTGGATGAAATTGGAATATTTCAGGGCAACTTTGTTTTGAAGTAGTGACTGATACCTCTCACATAGCTCTTCCTCATGCTTGGCATAGACCAGATCTCTGATTGGCAGTATTAGTTGGGCACGGTCTTCTTTACTGATTTTGTTTCTACGAGCCCAGAGCCATGTCCATTTGCTCTGAAGGTAGTGGAAAATGCACAGAAGAAGTGTGCTATCAGGCCAAGTGTCTTGCAAGGCACCCCGTTCTGTGGAGGAATCATCCGTAAGGAAGATTTCGGGTCCCCTCTCAACTGTACGGCCATGAAAGGCATCTTCAGGTAGTACCTGGTTCAAGACTTGGAAGGCTTTCACAAGTGTTTCTCGTGTTTCGTCTGAGGTTATTACAACCCCCAGGGGTACCCCACCACCACAGTGGCTTGTGGACAAGGTGATTACTGCCAGGTTATGCCGATCCAGGTTTGCAGTAGCATCACAGAACACATACTCTCCAGACTGGCGCAGCAGCTTGTGGGCACGGGCCATTAATGGGGTGCAAACTGCAAGAACAAGTGGTGATGAACCGCTCGTGTACCGCTGGAGTAAGGCTTTCCCTCCAGCTTCTGCATGCTTCTCATTGTACTCAGCAACTTCAATAGCTAATCGCTCAAACAAATCTTCTCCATTGGGTGGGCCCATTTCCAAATGCCTCCACTGCTGTAGTAGATGGTTGACGTCTTGTAGGCTGGGGTTGTATGCCCTATCGGCAAGTTTGAGCTCATAGTCATCCTCCTGTAGTAGCATGAACTCATGCGTGTTCTGTGTACTTGCTGCACTATGACCTGCTTTGAAGTAGCCATGAAAAGCTTCCTGAGTGTCTGGTGCTACTGGTCTGAAGCTCAATGTGTGAGCAGACTGCAGGGGGTGATTATGAAAGTGGTGGAGCTCAATGTGGCAAGAGTGGCTAAAAGAATGTTTGGCATGGCGCTCAATGTAGGTTCGGGTTGGGTTATAGACTTTGACAGACAACTTGCTCTGACAAGTAGTCTTCTTGTTACGAAGGGAACTCATTAGAGTGGGTGACTTCTGCAGTCGTTTTTTGCAGGTGTCTTTAGTTGCTGGTTTGAATCCGTGCTGGCAATGCATATCTTTTCGGAACAGCAGCTTTGAGCCCTTTGCTTGCCTCCCTGAGCTGATTCTGTAGGTTTGCTTGGAATGTTCCATAACATCGTCAATCCACTTGCTTGCATCTGATGAGGATGTCACATTGACACGAACTATGGCATGAAAGTTGCTGTCTGGGGCACCCAAGAATGCATTCTCACGCTCAAGTTCTCTGTAGTCATCAAGAATGTAGGTGTAATTAGGAGGGACAAGTCCTTGCATTGGTTCAGGCAGCTTCTGCCACTGCAGTACGGATTGAGTGGTACTAGTACCTTTTGAACCGCGATTTTCCCCTTCATGCTCGATTTTCAGAGGTTGCTTTTGTTGCCATGCAGGTGATGACTGGAAATCCTTGTCATCATCCGTGACATCCATGGTACTTGTACTGGAAGGTGGGCAGGTAATGTTACCTGGGTCGGTTAGTACTCCAGCATCTGGGGTACCAAAACACAGAGACCTGTTTGAAATCTCTTCGTACATTTGCTTGCGAAGTTCGCTGTGTCCAGTCTGAGATGGAGTAGAAACAGTATACACAAATAAACTTTGCACTTCATTTCTACAATGACAAGCCTAGCTTGGAGGCAAACCAACCTGTGTCAACAGGGATGAATACAGTAGATGCTTAGCGTACTGGCAGACCAGCACCCCACAATCGTATGAATTTGTCTGTAGAGGCAGGCTGTGACACTGCATGGAAGTACGTACGTACATAGGAAACCACATTAACACAACTAGGTGTAGCAGCAATAACAAGACCTAGCCTCGTTCCCAGTCCCACGCCCAGCTTTTCGTCGCTTGTACTAAGCAGCGACGAAAAGCTGGGCGTGGGACTGGGTACGAGGCTAAACAAGACCTGTATCCATGGTAAAGGTTGGCAGAAATACATGAAAACATGTGTTTTGATGTATTTCCATACATGAAAACACAAGAACATGCTTGTTTCCTTGTACTTAATTGTACAGCACTTTTACACCCATTACATCATAACCCATAAAGGTCAATGGTCTATGTAACCATACCTCTTCAAGGGTGTACTTCCATTCAGACCAGTCAAAATCACCATTCTTCCTTCTGTGATACTCAGTTGACACCATTTTCCTAAGAATAATGAGTATAGGTATGATTGCAGTTTACACATCATACAGCTCGGGTATGAAGTTAAAAGAGCAGCAAATTTTATTTACTTGAACTGGGTGATTACTGATGTGTCAGGAACTCCAGACAATGGGTCCAAGAGCACAAGCACAGAGTTGCGCTGGTCCATTACCTGTGAATTTAAAAAGGTCGTAAGTCCATTACAATAACTCCATTCTTCTATGGGGATTATACTCACAAGTAATGTCCAGTGCTGATCCTGGACGTTTAACACACAGGATCACGTCATAACCGAACAGGTCATCCTGCATAAGTAGAGAAATCAGATGTCAACACACCAGAAGACACATTAGCTACATGTAGCACTTAAATTACCTCCTGTATCCAGTTACTAATGCCCCCAAATCCCTTCGACTTGTACTGGGTAAAGAACCTTGATTCAAGCACCTTAACCATAGTATCAACCTGTATAAAAAAAACAGGAGACTCATACATGCTGCGACCATATATCTTCAAAGTAGACCACTGTACCTTGCCACCCTCAGCTGCAACAAGATGTATGTATGCATCCACCACCTGTACAAAGAGAGGATTTAAAGTGTTGCACTGTACATAACAGTGGGGCTCAACTTACTCTGCAGTCTAGCCATCGACCAGGATCGAGAGTTTCCAGGTTGCGGTCATAAATATCAATTGCTCCAACTGTAACCACTGGTTCCTTTCCTGTACAGAACAACGGTATCAACGGCTAACAGACGGCACATATGATAGCTCAGTACTATAGCTAAATTATGCACGATTGCACAGTTCAATCATGCACATACCGATTTTCAGGTCAACTGACTTATACGGACACACATTGAGAAGGCTCTTTGTACTTCCCAGTAGAACCGGATTACGCTGGATCATATCGATGACTGGAGCTTGGACAAGGTCAGACTCCTCCCCAAGCCCCTGTTCTAGCAGCTGGGACCATAGGCCACATGGGGGACCTGCAGCATTGAGCAATGCGGTTCGGCAAATCTCTGTCTAGGCAATTATTGATCTTCCCTTTCCAGAAAGTTTGAAATAACTCCTCCACTTCCGGAGTGAATACCGCCTCACAGTCTTGCTTAGGGTCTGCCTTTAGAATCGCCTTCTTTTCTTTCGTGGACAAAGTTCTGCAAAAGTGTAGCTCCAGGTAGTCTTGTACGATCTGATGCGGTTTGAATGGTATTCGTCCTCTTCGGAGCCGGCTAAAACTGGATCAAAGAAGGTTGCACAACTGTACATAGTAGATGCCTCTGAGTCCTTCCAAATAAATCTGTACCAAAAACTGCTACCACTGTCAGCGAGCAAGAAAGAAGACTGATTAGTTGTATCCTAGTTGTATATGACGCCAGGGGATCGATCACCTGAGATTAATTAAACTTTGAGCTTGCTGTCAGTGGGCGGGACAGAAGACTAAACACACTGTCATGTCGGAACTGGAGCCTCCGAAGTACAAATGAAGTAAACAATACTGTGTTTGCAATTGAGTGAGTCTGTTTGTACAGACTGACTCATGAAACCCTATCACCCCTAAAGGCACACAGCCAATTGTCTCATATATATATATATATATACAGCTGCATAACTACATTGAAAAGTGGGTGTGGTCATGTTTCAGTACACATGATGTGGTTGAGGTACTGTGCACTCTAATTACACTGACATTGAACTACTTGCCTTTTGATGTGAAGGTGCATGTTTGTGCGTGCAGTTTTACTATTGTAGTGTGCATCACTTCACACAGGGTAGGCCTCGTAGTTGAATGTGATATCCAGTGCATCAGGCAACAGCCATGGCACAATAGCTAGATGCACAATACAAAGTGTATGTGTTCATGCAGACTGCTATCACAACCCATGACACTCATTGTTTTGGTCCACCATGTGTGTGCAGTTGCACATAACTACATTGAAAAGTGTGTGTTCAGTTTTAGTGCACAATACTGGACTCCTAACTGGCCTACCTCCAGTCACAGGACGCTAATTGTTGCTAAGTGACAATTACATGTGTGTTTGCTGTATAATGAGTTGTCTCCATGTATACTAAGTATGACATTCTTCATCCACCTCCTCACAGGATAGGGCCACTGCACTGTTGATTGCATCCTACGAAGGCCACTCCGGTGTGGTGAGGAAGCTCCTCCAGGCGGGGGCCACTGTCAACACTACCAACAAGGTATAACAAGCATACGTAAAAGTGACTCATGTTTTGTAGGTCCCATAATTCCCCTCCCCATACCTACAGAGTACCTGTGCTGACATATCCACTTGCCTTTTTAACTCTTTACCAATCGTAGACATTGGAGGTCAGCTTCATACGTAGCCAGTAATTGACCTCAACATACCCTTATAAGGTTCCCTGGTTTTAATCCTCAAAACATCACACAGAACTGCACACAGCCATGCTTTCTACATTTGTGACTCTAACTACACCCACTCATTAACGAGTATGCGATCAAGATGCTTGGGCAATGGCAACTCGCTCTACAGCAGAAAAATCAGCCTTTAACACTGGAATTCAAGGCTATACAAGGTGAGAGCACTGTTGTCTAGGCCCATTTATGCTTAAAATCTGAGAAATGGCCTACCCGGCTCCAACCGAGGGCTATTCACGTCTAAGCCATGCTGTTTGCACCCTTCGGGTGCACCCAACCACCTCCCCCTGTCCCGCCCTTTCTGCTCACGCTGAATTTATCTCCAAGGGACATTGCCGGAAGTCACATGATGAAGCTGAAAGTCTCATGACCGCTATATGCATCGTTGGTTGGTAAAGGGTTAAACATGTGGATTACTCTCGGGGGCCAGGGGCACACTACTATGTGCCTGTTAGTTATGTGTGTGACCATGCAGACTCACCGAGAATATCAATGCAGACTTGTCGACTACACTCAAGTCAACACAGCAATTGTACCCCACTGCGCCCACTAAACTTCAGCTGTTACTAGTCTGCTAGCTCCGCATTCTTCTTGTATATCATCGTGCGCTATACCTATGGAATGTTAATTCTAAGGCGTGTGCACAGACCTTGCCCGACCCACCCCCCCCCCCCCCCCCCCCCCCCCCCCCCCCGGATTACTCTTGATTGTGTTGCTTATGCAGTGTGTGTACATGTACATGCACACACGTATCACAGGATGGGTTTACTGCCCTCTACTTTGCAGCAACTAATAGACATGTGGATATTACTGAGCTGCTGCTTAAGGCAAAGGCTGACCCAGACCAGACTTTCATGGTAACAACTGTGATCTATATTGCTGCAAGCAGAGTATATACGTATACACACATGTACGTATGTACGCATAACAGCAGCATGGGTGCTAGGGATGGTCAGAAGTCAGATCAATCTTCTGGGCACTTTATAAACTTCAAGGCAATTAAACAGGAATGGGAACAGAATTAAAGAAGTACACATGTAGAAGCAGACATGCATATCAAGTGTTTACTGTTTTTTACCTTGCTGCACATTGACCAAAATATTCTCTTCAGTAGTGGCATTCTCTGCTAGCCTCGTTCCCAGGCGCTCCGCTTGCCGCTATGTGTGTGTGTGTGGACTTAGCTGCTATCTCAATCCAAAGCTTTTAGGATCACCTAAATTTTGTCCTTTCTCTCAATAGTTGGAATGTAAGTGAATAAAGACTTGGAAAGATACACTTTCTCAGCTGCTCTGAATTATGTTTTACTAAGTACGGTTATTTATTGGCCACCAACTCATAACTAAGAATGTGCGTATGCAGAGAACGCCTCATGCAGCGACGTGCGTGCACCCGAGCATAACTTATTTAGTAGGTGTGACCTCATGTAGTAGTTCGGCCATGTGTAGTCAGAAGTTCAGTGTGTTGTAGGAAGATGGTAAAGTGTTGGCTGAAGCAGTGCACATTTCCCCCACTGAAATTCATGGTGTGGCTAGTTCACTTTCTCCTGTGATGAAGAGTAAGAATTCGAGCCGCACTGGCTCTGCCAACTCGTCCAATCTAGCTGCACTGTACTGGTTGACCAAGCCGGATGTACCATTGCACGTGCTTAACCACAGGTAATTTCATTCCTGAGTGTGGCTTCCTGACCAACACTGACAGATTAGTTGCCTCGTGATTAGACACTTGGCAACTAACATGTGAAGTGCAATACTTCCAATGGCCACCATAACAGAGTAATACTGTGTTGTGGTGGCCATTTATCTGAGTATTTAACTTAGGAAAGGTGATTTGGCGCTGTGGTACAAGTCGGATAACCCAACTGTCACTATGCTTACACACATCGTACTAGACCTATATGTGTGTGATGGCATGCATATAAATTTGATGCAGGAATGTCAAGAGACAGTCCTCATGGTGGCAGCTAAGGAGGGTAGTGTGCAGATCGTCAGGAAGCTGGTTCAGCATGGAGCCACTGCAAACCTCACTAGCAAGGTATCCAGACTTGTCGGGTGGGTACTTATACTTGCTGTTGTTATATGTGTGGGACAAGTGAAAACAGGAATAGGAATGGAATCGGAGGTAGAAACAGAAGCAGGTACAGAACCTCCCATTTCCATTTTGAATTTCCATGTTCTCATTCCCATGATTTCTTGCTTCTGCACTTGACTGTATGTATGTGCATGCGTGACTGGACAATTCTGGATCTTTTACCTCCTACCAGTAAATTTAATTCCTCTGGTGGGAAATCAGCAAATTAGCAACTTATGATTTAAAATGTTTGTGGAAGTGTTTCCATCACGGCGCCGGATTTACATGACAAACACAACTCCGGCAAACAAAGCTCCGGAAGGTCTCTAAGCAAAACTGCACTGTTTTTCGAAAACCTAGGTACGTATGTACGATCAAAGCCAGTGCTCTTCAGAAGATCCTTCCACTTCTTTAGAAGAAACCTTGTGATTCTCGGAAGAAGCCTTCCGGAAGAAGCCTTCGGATTTGTGATGTAGCTGCACTGCAAACACATGTGGGAAAAGCATTCTGAACCTTGGCATCAATTTTAAAGATGGGTACCATACGTAACTGCTGTGAAGTTTGTTATTTTGGTTACTCATTGGCACATACACCTTTTGCTCATATACGTAGCAGTAGCTAACGAATACTCATTCATATTGCCAGTACAACATGTTAGTACATGTACGTACATGATATGTGCATGATGAGGATTAGGTTGGGGTCATCCCTTAATTGTTTGCTAGCTACCCTGTTCACTAAACCGTACTTGCAGCACACCTTTACGTACTTTCAGTGCATCCTTCTCCTCCATTGTTTCCCTCTTACCTGTACTAAGCAATAGCAAATTACAGTGTGTGGTGTATGTTTCAATTGGCTACCACACTCTGAGTAGGGATACTCATAGGCACAGTGCTCATAGGACAATTAAACTCATTTCAGAATGAACGTCTCACCTCATGGATACTGATTGACTCTGATTACCTTCACCGGCTCATATTTACTGCTCAACCCAACATACATGATGTCATGTACTTCCTGTGCAATTGTCAATTGTGCCAACTGAGTGCTTTCTACAGCCAAGCCGACGCCCAGACATGACCATGCTGTTTGAGAACCCCCTACCCCACCCTTTCTGCTCACACAGAATCTATCCCCCAGGACATTGCCGGACGTGACATCATGAAACTGAAAGTCTCACAACATCATAGGGCAGGAAAGGGTTAAACGGATTTCACTACATCACTATTTCACACATGCAGGATGGGTGTACTGCCCTCTACCTTGCAGCACAGGAGGAACATGAGGATGTTGTGGAGTTCTTGCTTGAGGAAAAGGCTGATCCAAACATACAGAATGAGGTATTGCCACCTGAATATTTACCCCACACACCCATACACAGCAGGGGTAGTGTTCTAGTGAGCATCATAGGTGGGTGGTAGTGGGTGAGACTCTAGGTGATTTTGTGTGATGATGACAGTCATGAGAGAACTTGGGCTGATCTGAAATCTCTGACAGCTTCTAGTCGAATGACAGTCTCTTCTTCCATGTCTGTTACTACTTCCCTCCCTCCATGTCCTCACAGTTGGGGAATACTGCACTGATCATTGCGTCCTCCAAAGGCCACTCCAGTGTGGTGAGGAAGCTCCTCCTCCTCCAGGCAGGGGCCACTGTTAACACCACTAACAAGGTATATAAGCAAACATTTCATGCGGTACTTTCTCCATAGTTTACCTTCCCCAAAGCCTTCTCTCCTCCCCTCCTTCCCTCTCTCCCTCCTGACACAAGATAAGCCTTCCAGTGAAAAGTAAAGAATTTGCCTTCTTATCCTAAGATTTCACTCCTAACTTCCATTCTGATGTACCATAATCCTGCAATGACATAAAAATTCAAACTCTCAAACCGATAATGCGTCACCCCCCATTTGTACATGTATACCAATTGTACCCAATTTATTAGTCTCATTCCCAGGCTCCCCCCCTGCACAGCAACAAAACTTTTCATATATCTGCGCAGAGGGGAGCGAGGCATAGCTATGTAAATGTACAGTTGAACCATGAACTGTGGTCATGACTGCTGGTCACTGTACGTTGATGTACGTATAAGGGCACAGTTGTGACATATATATGTAACTGAGACATTGGTGATGGTATAATTGACCTCTCTCCTATGCTTTTAGCAGCTAGGCACTCCTGCACACGCCTCGAGCCAACACAACAGGTAGCCATGACTTCACCTGGTGTACAATGAAGCATTACTGTTTGTCATGGACTCTTTAAGTTAGCAAGAAATGATTGCAATCCAGGGCAGTATAGTGCTAGTTGTCATGTAGTTCCGGTCATATCCCAACCTGGAGGAGCATCACCACTTCCCCTCCTTCATCTTAGCATAGATTAGGCGCATGCACAAACAGTGGCTACCATGCCCTTAAATCTCTCTCTCTTTCCCGGGCCTGGGAATGAGGCTCGGTGCATGTGCCAGTTCTGAGATTGATTTTGGTGGGTTGTGTATGAAACCCAGATTGCAAAATGATCCCTGTACAAGGAAGCATGCACTTAACAATTAGGATTCAGTATTGTGTTATTGGGCACTATATAATTGACTCAAATATTTCCCTCAATGCTCACCAGCACTGACATGAAATTGTATTTTCCTTTTGTATATGTGAAGATGTGAACGATGTGTGCTCGTGTGTGCATAGTCACAGTGATACTATTGCAGTGAATATACATGTACACACATTCAGGATGGGAGAACTGCTCTCTGTACTTTAGCGCAGGATGGACTTGAAGATGGTGTGAAGCTGTTTCTTACAGCAAAAGCTGACTCAGAACTGAAAGACAAGGTACGTAGCTATCTAGTTCACATCATGACCGAAAGAATGGATGCGCCACCACTCACAACACACATTGTCTGTCATGAATGGCCAAATTCTTTAGGCCAGTTCATACATGTAGCCATGTACACTACTACGTATAGTGATCTGACCAAACAGACTTTCAATGCTACAGTATTATACTGTAGCATTGAAAGTCTGTTTGGTCAGATCGATGGTTCTAGTCAAATGACAGTCTGAATCATGACTCATCTCCCATGTACACTAACCCTCCCTCCACCTCCTCGCAGGATGGAAAAACTGCACTGATGATTGCATCCTCCAAAGGCCACTCCAGTGTGGTTAGGAATCTCCTTCAGGCAGGGGCCACTGTCAACAACACTAACGTGGTATTCAAACAAAATGCTAAGATTGACTCGTGCTTAGTAGTTCCCATAATTTCCCTCCCGTAAACTTTCTCTCCTCTCCTCCTTCTCTTCTCTTCCCTCGTCTCCCCTCCTCTCCCCTCCTTCACCCTCCCATCCTTGCATGTGATAGAGTCTCTACAAAACATTTGCCCTATTACGTAAGTCAAATCCCAAGATTTCACACCCAAATTCACTTGAAGGAAATTATTGTCCGCCAGCCCATCGCCAGAGCATGTGATACTGCTAATTATAAGGGACTTGAATAAGGGGCAAGCCACACATGCACACTCATATGCGCTCACAAATTCACACATGTGCACACACAATGTCATGCACACATATATCCACACCCACACATTTGTATACAAACAGTATGGGCATACTGCCCTCTACTTGGCAGCATTTAATCGATGTGAGGATGTTGTCGAGCTGCTGCTTGGTGCAAAGGCTGACCCAGACCTTACTGATAAGGTAATCTGACATACACTGTATATTATGCAGAAGAGTTTTGTGGGAAGTAAGGAGATGAATATTTAATACACAAATATGAGGAATAGGAACCAGACGTGGGAATGAGACTGTGAAACACATGGAAATGATCAAGTGTGAAATTATATATCACATGACAACATCTCATGTTGTTGTGACATGTGCCCCCACTGCCTGTGATGGGGTCACAAGTATACTGTAGAAGGTGTCGTGTGTAGTGCCCCATCATCATTGCATGATGTGGTAGTGCTGTAAGCATTGAAAAGAGATAACGATCTCTGTCATTGTCGAACCAGGGTCATTGTTTAAGGCAACCACCTCGTCACGCTGCTGGTCCCATTGCACTAATCCAGTTACAAAATGACCTGCTTAAAACAGCCACCTGTCTATGCCGGGTGGGCAAAAATACTGGTCCCAATCGAGGTGACCGCTATAGACAGGCTCCACTTAGTCATTGAAATAGGTAGATTTGTTGGAATTGTCTTGTTGAACACTTTGAATTTAGTGGGGAATATTAGCACAGCATGTGCATTAGCCGAAGGGAGTCCTGAAAATGCGTAGAACGATGTATATGCAGTGATGGTAGTTCAACTCACTAGTTGGGTGCTTGCTTACGTACGCCAGTTGTTCACATTGTGGTGACAGTGAAATCGTGATAAGATGGAGTGTCATAATTATGTCGGCAGTAACTGCTATGCAATGACAGGTGTGTATATGTGTGTTTGTATATACGTATACGTATACGTACGTAGCTATAGGCCAATTATTATTAAGGCATTGTGTGAACATGTGTCCCATGTACACTGCGTAATATGACATCCCTCCCTCCACCTTCTCATAGAATGGGGCCACTGCACTGATGATTGCATCCTACAAAGGCCACTCCGGTGTTGTGAGGAAGCTACTCCAGGCTGGGGCCACTGTCAACACTACTAGCAAGGTAAGCAAACATTACAAGTGACTCATCGTTAGTACACACCAAATTCCTAAGGTGATTCTTGCCCTAGCTAATTTAAGTTGAATCTCCAGGTTCCTCACCCAATTAATAGACCTTATTCGGAAATTCCAGGTTCCTGTTGCTATGACAGCAACAACCCATTGGTCAATGTGGATAGGCTGCAGCTCTGATTTGAAGCAAATAGGATGTACAGTGTCAGAGTTTATGGTCTTCCAATAGTCAGGATTTCCCCAAAAATGTTTATCATTGCAACGGAGTGCTAAAACATAGGACCGTATGTCCGCACGTCATCCATATGTTTATACATTACATCATAGCTCAATATTTATCGTTAGATAATCAGACAGTCGTCATTGTTGAGGTTGTTGGAAGCAACGCTTATGGCAGGAATACCTGCAGCAACCTGTTCCTCACCCTTATATTATAAGGGCTTGTGTAAAAGCCGGACTGCTGGATCACCCAGATCACTAAAATGCCAGCCAGAAAAAGAATGAACAATATTGGAAAACAGTCGCCATTTCTTGCTTTAGCTTGTCAGTGTGTCGTTAGTATGGTAGTGAGAGTTGCTAGATAACTTAGTGTGCGTTATCACTACGTACAAGCTACTGATAATAACTGAATGGGAGTGTCACTGGCAGCGTGGACTTGCCATCATCGTTGGTTGCTGGATAGACTGCATGTCGACGTCTGAGACACAGCACTAGCACAATAACTGCAGGTTAGTAGCGATCATGTACGGCGTAGTACGTATTTCTGCCTGCACCACTGTCCACTACTCGTTGAACTTGACAGGCAGGCTTGTGGGGCTAGACCTCTGCATGTGTAGTGTGTACTGTAGCACTAGCTAACTATATATACTTGGTCCAGTCTATTAAAGACTCCCTGATTCAGTGCAGCTGCTAACTGGGGTACTGGCAGTCATATGGAATGTGTTTGTACTCCCCAACACAGTGAGTCGTCAATACCAGCAGCATAAATACTCAGCTGACACGCTAAAAGCGAATGCCTTCCCGGATACGCAAGCACAAGGCGCTGGCGTGCATACTAATTGACCGTTCTCTGTTTGGCTCACATTTTTGGTGATCCGGGTGATCCGGGTGATCCGGCAGTCTGGCTTTTACACAACCCCCTTACCGTATAATTATTCGTACACTTTTTATTCATTTCGTTTTTAGCTTTACGAATTGATTAGAGTATGTAAATCACCAAATATTTCCGGAAACGGGGGGTATAAGAATAAATAGAGGAATCGTACGAAGTGTCTCAACGGTAGAAGGCCAGGAGGCACGAGACGCCTGGACCTCCACAAGCTGTCGAAACGAGCAAAGGGGATGCCGAATGGAAGACAAAAAATATATATTACAGCGCTTACAGTTTCGCCACGTGGGTAAGTGCCAGTACAGGACAGCGATCACAACGGTGCAGTATCTTCACAGGCCTTTCCTGAGAGCTGACTATCGAAACGTGCACTTGAGCAATGGCGGCCAGCCCGAGAAGTACACCTGGACAACGTAAATGGTTGTGCTGCTGTCTTTCTTCGAGAAACGCAAGGGCCCTTCACCTCCTCCAGCTCCACAGTCGCCATCATCAGCCGTGATAAACTCAAACCGACCCTCTGTACGAATATTACTTTTACGTGTACAAATTGATTAGTGTACGTAAATTACCGTTTTGTCTCGGAAATGGGGTGTGTACGAATTAATAGGGAGTACGAAATTATAGAGTAAGATAACACCTCATTTTAGGTGATTATGGGTTTCTGCTTTGCTGCTCATGAATCTATTACCAGGACTATGCCGAGACACATCTTGTTCCACTAGAGGCGCCTCCATTAATGCTTGATATATATTAAGTGCATGCACCCCATGAGAAGAAGATATGCACCTAATACCGAGGTGCACTTAATTAATTTCATAATACATTCGTCAAGTAGGAAGTATGCTTCGTTTAGATTCTTTCCACTCCGTGGGATCTGAAAATGGCTTAGATTCTGGAAGAATTCAATTTAATGACAAAACTAGTAGTGTGGGACAAGAGTCGAACCTAAAAGCAAATATGTGAGCTGTGCTTAACAAGTACGGGATGTTGGGTTTCACCATACTGAGTTAAGGCATTTTATCCAGACTGAAGTACAGTAGCTTCCCACAAAGCTCCCCTGTGTATTCTACATGCGTATATGCACTGATTATATGGGTATCTATGCAACTACGTACCCATCCAAACACTCACATGCAGTGGAAAGGTACTGCCCTCCACGTTGCTGCAGAGTGTGGACATGAGGACGTTATTGAGTTACTGCTTCAGGCAAAGGCTGACACAGACCTACAGAATGAGGTATGTACACACTATTGGTATTATCACCTGGATAATTATCATGAGTACTATAATCACTTCCTTTATATTCTGTGAATAACTGATTAGGTGATATTGGTGGTCATGTTGTATAGCAATCTCCAAGCAATGCAGCATCAGGGTTTCATCTACCCCCCCCCCCCCCCCCCCCCCCCCCCCCAAGCATTAAGTACGTAGAGTACGTAAATTAGTTTACAGTTCAATTCAAAGGGGCCCATTGTTCTTAACTACAGGCGACTGTGGATACCATCTCCGTGCATTCATTTTCTGCTTCCATTCCTGTTCCAATGCCCATGATTTCCTGCTTTTCCACTTGCTTGAATGTGTTAAACTTTACCACCTAAATTTCACCCTCTGCACTACATGTACTTATAAGGGAATTTTACCCTGTAATTTTGTAGTATACACCCCGGCTGTGATGTGCACAAGAGGAAATACATTGTATATCTGTATGAGAGATTCCATTGTTTCATCATGTAGGCTGGTTTCACAGCATTGGACATAGCCACTGAGCAAGGCCACACAGAAGTGTGCCAGGAATTACAAAAATCAGTTACCTAGTCATTGTACATGACAATTGTGTGTAGGATAGAGATTTTTGCTTTTGTACTGCACCCTACTAGCTAGCTTTACCCACACAAACTTCTAGCAAATGTTCATTACGTTGCATGCATAATAATAATTATTATGGTCACACAAACTGTACTGCGTACTTTGACATTATTTTGTACTGTACAAACTGTGATGGCTGGTTTCTAATCATTGCTGTGACGTTACACTATCAGTACAGCATCAGGTCAATTGCATTGCTGGCACAATCTGCACTCATTTATATCAACGTACTCAAGGCATGGATATTATGGTACGTGGGGTGGATATTTCTTTTGTGCGAACTTGTAGTATCCTTCCCTGAGACAGACGTACAGGCTGATGGTTTAATGTTCTCCCTGTAAGGCCATTGTTGTAGTTTAGCCTGTACATATATAGTCATATCTATACTCGAAACCTAGCTGGTGGTGTTTTAGTAGTTTTAGTAGTTTTAGTAGTTTTAGTAGTTTTAGTAGTTTTGTTGGTATCAATAATTCAGTGCTGTCTGCCGCTAGATGATGCGATACCTTCTTAATAAGAACCTTGGCTCTGCTGGGTAAAACTGTGTTTGAGATTACACCTGTTTGACCTGTTTCACCTGCATGTTGGTTATTTGACCTGCTTGTTGATTATTACACCTGTAAGTTGTTAGCTACAGGCAAAGTAGCTAATCCCCAGGAGTGAAATCATTTCCTGTTGTGAGTGCAATAATTATTTCCACTGGAACAAGCATGTAATGTAGCCAATTTTACTTCCAGAATTGTGTTATTCTCAAGTGAGTGATTAGACACGACCCCTTTTCATTGTATATTTATATTTCTCAGTCAGGAAGTATACGCATACTGTGTTCTGAAGCAGGAGACTAGGACATAAGCATATGGCGTTTTAGCCCAATGTGCTAAATGGGCACCATTGTACACTGTGGACATGTCTTCATCGTCTGCAAAGCAGGACTCCTAAGATTACGATGCATGGGAGTTATACGCAGTGGTGTGTCCATGTCAACCATTAATTAAAGAAGAGATCCCCACAGTTGAGTTGTTGGCTGCCACTATACTACGGTGGCCCAGAAGGGCCATTCCAAACTCGGCATTTTGTATATCGAATTAGCATAAAATTTAATTATGCTAGCTATAATATTATTACTATCCAGACACACCAGCTTCTGAACGATACATCAGGTACCAAGCTTAGCTAGCTAGGTGGTAAGCTTATGCAATATGCAGCTATGGTATGAGTTTTTGGTAAAATCACAAAGAGTCAGCCTCTACAGTTGCTATGGAAACATCAGGTGGTCTGGTTTTATTATAGCTAACTAGCTGCATCTCATTAAAGCATGGCTGGTTGGTGCATATATATGCATGCATGAGAAACCACCAGTACAGGACGTCAATACCGCCTACACAATCTGCATGATGACAAGTGCAATACTAACGTACCAGCTAGCTAGCTGAATTCCTCCAGTATGCATACGCTGACGCCTTACACCGATATTAATGGCATTCACTGCACAACTATCCTGTCACTGTTACAAAGCACTTGTTGCGAGTCCCTATATACCCAAAGGTCAGTGCCGCATAGGAGGAGTTCTAACTGGATAGTAAATGAACCTGGACTTCATTAATACTCAACGTGGGTTACCCTAGCAACAGCAGGGCCGTACGCGTACCCATCCCTGTTGTCCGATGGTTGTCCTAGCTACAACGAATTTGAGTCATCACTCAGTTCGAGTTCGATCCCAAAGTGATCTCTGATCTCTGTTGTGAATTGATCTGTTCTCTGTACTGTTTTTACTGATCCAAACTGTGATTCATCGACTAATGATGCAAGGAACGAACCAAAGACAATCTCCGTACACTTCCTGGACGAGTTGGCCACCCGTGACGCAAAATCTGGATGGCGGCTTTGCTGATTTTATCTACCCAAGAACCTATTCCACCGCCGTTCTCGCTACTCCCATCAAGCGCACTGTCGAGGAGTCCCAGACGACGGGTGTGCTCCCTGTAAGCGGCTGCCCTCCAGTGTTACCCCTCCAGAAAACCTGCTATAGCAACTGCGACCTAGCCGGACCCCATCGCAAGCCCAACTGTTCGTACACCGTGCTGATCGGGATGGCTTTGAAAGCCACCAAGAGTGGCACTCTGCCAGTCAGCGAGATCTACCAATACATCCAGTGAGTTCATCGCTACTATAATTCAGCCCCTCCCATTTTTCAGCTCCACCCTCTGCACCATGCGGTGGATAGTATACATTGACTGCACGGCCCATGCACATAGTAACCGTTTATCATCATCACCTCGCTCTGTTACTAGGCAAGAGTTTCCTTTCTTCAAAACCGGTGGTCCAGATGGATGGAAGGTTTGTTTAGCAGAAGAAAAATTTTTTTATTGGTTATTTGTTAGTTCAGTTAGTCAGTATAGCTGATAAGAGTGTGCAACTGCCATGTACTTAGGCTGTGTAATCTCTGTAGTAATCACAATTTCACACATAGCTAGGAGCATGCAGCTGCCCACCATCTGCTACTACTTCACCACTGATTGCCTACCTCACAATTAACACACACACACACCACACATACACACACACACACACACACACACATGTACACACACACACACACACACACACACACACACACACACACACACACACACACACACACACACACACACACACACACACACACACACACACACACACACACACACACACACACACACACACACACACACACACAGAACTCTGTCCGCCACAACCTTTCTCTTGGCCAGTACTTCCGCAAGGTGGAGAGGAAGGACGGCTATCAGGGGAAGAAAGGGTTCCATTGGGAGGTGGTTCCAGAGAAGAAACCTGCACTTGACAAGGAAGTGGAACGGTTCATGAATGAAGAAGGTTTAGAGAAGATCGAAATGACAGCTACTCGTGCAGGTAGGTATATATTTATATATCATGCACCTGGAATACGGATGTGCTATCTATCATTTGCTACACATTGAAGGACAATAATTAGTTGAGTAGATAAGAACACTGGGACTTTGACACTAGATAGCTACGAGGAGCTGCGGGAGCAGGTGTCACTTGAGGGTTTATCTCAAGCCAGGTCATTCAAAATCACTCATGCATGGCCTGTGTCACCTTCCAACTGGAATGCTTACTCCATGGCTTGCACAGTTTCTCATGGCTTCATTTAGGGCCGTGAATTCCATTTTCCTGTACAATAATATATAATATTATGGATCATTGTTTGAGGACATTGCTGTCAACATGATGCTGCTATTGCTATTAGTAATCCCATTATAATTGCATGTTCAATGGCTTTCTTCTTGGAATTCCCATCCAGATACCTTCAAGAGTGCAGCCACTGTGCTTCCAAACGATCTGGCCACTGCTGTGCAGTCACTCCCAGCCGAACCAGAGCTGATTCCCCCTCCCCCCATGGCATCGGTGACCCAGGGCACATCTTCAACAGCACAATCTTATCTATCATATAACCCACTACAACCTTCTGCCTCACCAGCTGAGTCCATTGGCATGACAGGTACCCCAGGACCTGGTTTCTCGGTATCCAATCCTCAAATATCCTCTCTTGAACAGCTGTTGTCAACTCTGAGTTCATTGGATGCAACTGCCCTCCAGAAGTTTTCTCTGGGTGACATACAAAATTTGATGCTCATCCTCAACAAAAATCCAGCAGCAGCATTGACCATGGCAAATACACAAGACCCGGAAGCTATTGAACCCGTTAGCAACCCTCACCCAACTTCAGCTGAGGTACAGCAGGTTTCCAAGGAACCACTGTTTTCTGCTGCTATAGCAGAAATGGCACCCACTGTCACGGCTGTACCTTCAGACCTCCAGACCTCAAGTTCTACTGCTCCAATACTTCCAAGCCCATTCCAAGATCCACTACCCACGCAATCTCCTACCAGTGAGCAAAGCATCCTGGACGTAGACCTGGAAAGCATTTCTGAAGACCTCCCACAACCAAGTGCCGACCTGGAAAGCATTTCTGAAGACCTCCCACAACCAAGTGCCCCCACTCATGATGAACCAGGAGTCACAGACATTTGGAGTGATCTACCGATACTCCAGCCAGATCCTGGAATGCTAGAAGAAATTGGCCTACCAAACACAGACATTGTGTCGTTTGCTGACTCGCTCCTTTCCACCACCAGCAATCTCTGTGACAGCTGCAAAACTCAAATCCAACAGCCAGCATCCCCGTCTGGTGTCCCTCTGCCTGAAGATACCAACAACACAGCTGGCAATGGTTCCTGCTCTAGCACTCTGACTGCAACGGATGAAATTGAGGAAGAGCTCAACAGGCAGAAGTTGGATTTTGTCAGATGCGAAGTTGATCGAGCCATAGAACTCTATCACTCAACCCACCCTGCACCACCACAGACTGCCATCAGCAATGATATCGATGTTTCCACTGATGACTGCTACACATTGGAGAACGGCAGTGGCATGGGTAACATGAGGCCGCTGGTTGATCTCGGTAGCCTTGTAGAGACAGGAAGTGTGCAGAAATCAACCATTTACGTTGACATGGGACATCTCAGCTCTCAGAGCGCTTTCATTGATCCCATGCATCCCAGAGCCAATGTCACCCTTGCTGAACTCAACAAGGAACCTGCGTGGTCCCTGGACCCCTACCACAGTGCAACAGCCCAGTACCACACTCCATCTTTAGATGATGTGGATGGTACCCCACACTCTGACAGTTTCACCAGAGCCATCGCTCCAGTCTACTGTGACTGGAACTGCTGGAATGGCCCAGAGTATGCTTCCAGAATGCTCCAGCAGGATCTGGAAGATTTTGATGAAATTTTTCATGAAGTAACATCCGCACATGAACAAGAACAGAGAGAAGAAGAGGAGAGGAAGAGGAGATTGTGTACGGGAAAGACACCCAGCAATCGTGATACTTCCAATGTGGTTACTTCATACCACAATCAGTGTGAACATACAAGTGGCAAATGGGTCACTTTATATCCTGATTGGAGTGATCATGAAGTGGTAGAAAATGAGCAAGAGAAAGAAGAAAAAGAGCCCAAAATCATTTCCATTCATCTAAGCAAATCAAGGTGTAACAGCAGGAAGGTGCCACAGGAAAAGGGGAGGTCCAGAAAGAGGAAGCTGGAGGACCGTGATGATGTCACTGATGGGACAGAGCAGAGGAATGTCTTCCGGCCAAGTTCTCTGGACTCTGATGAAAGCGAGACAGATTGATTACTTTTTCAACAGCTACATTGATTACTTTTCAGTAGATGTTTTGTGATTTTGTTGTTTTTTGGGGGGTACTTTTAAGGTATTTTTGTGATACATATTAATTTTATCACAGTGCTAAAAATTGCAGTCCCTGATTATGTGTTCAAATTATGAGAATGTCTTGTAAGTTAACTAATGCATGGCTTCAGTTAATCAATACTCTGTAATGATAATTACCGTTCTGCTGTATGTTAGATACATGACATAATATACAGCAATACCAGGAATAGACCTAAATGAAATTCCAGGTTTCCATTGCCATGACGACAACAACCCCTTGTACACATTGGTCACCATGCAGAAAGGCTGCATCCCAGATTTGAAATACATAAAATTTAATAGGATGTATTATAGTGTCTGAGTTACAGCGTATACAAATCCAATCGAGAATTTTTCTACTGGAGGTGCCCAGTAGAGATTTTGTATGGGCTTCAATGGGAAAATTTAATGAACTCCCTAATCGCTAGCCTATGGCTATGATGGTGGTAATTAATTTATAGTGGGCACTATGGTACTTATTTGATACTACTTTCACACATTAGGTACAGTCATACACAATCAACAGGACATTGAGCTCTGCAATACCCTCGGATATAATTCCATAAAATTTTTGCAATAGCGCAAAGATACACAATAATAGCTGGCAAGCTAATGCGAGTGTTTACCTACTGACCAGTTATGATACAAAAACAAAGGTGCAGCAAGTGATTTAAACAAATTATAATGGTGGGAGTTGTAAGTGCTTCATGAGGTAGGTGGTTCTGTACACAGCTAGGCACAAAAGACGACTGAAAGCCATTGGTACATGCATGAGGTATAATATTATGAACTGAAGGTAATGGATAACTAGGTCTACTTACTAGAGGCAGAATTACATTGGGGGGGGGGGGGGGGGGGGCATAACAGTAACCACGACTAATTTTATAGATAAACAAGAAAGTGGAGAGTAAAACTGCTGAATAGGGAATGAACGCTAAACCACGTCAAGAAATGAAATCCACACTCTGGCTTGGTATACAATATTGGGCCATGGCCAATAGCAGTAACTATTGTGTAGTTGAGCTTCAACTACAAGGTAATCAACTACAATTGCAGACAAAATTCAATTACAATTATGGAGAATTTTGTAATCCATTGCAATTACAAATACCATTACAACAACTCTGTGGACCACAACAACATGTTGCGCTGGTGATCCATGATAGGGTATGAGAGTCAAATGTTGGCTATAGTTTATCCATCAGTGGCCGATAAGGAACAGAGTCGAACGCTTTCCAGAGGTCAAAAAAGATGGAACACACTTCATGTCCAGCTTCGACTGTCTGGAACCAATCATGAGTAACTGAGAGGATCGAGCTGTAATTGTGGTTGAGCTTCAACCACAAGGTAATCAACTACAATTGCAACTGCTCAGACAAAATTATCATCAATTACACTTACAGAGGAATTTTTAATTATTTGTAATCCACAAACTAGACCATTACAACAACCCAGTTTAGAGTGTTGTGCAGGCTTAGCAGATTTCCTGGCAGCAGCATTTTGTATTCTTATATGCCGACTAATGTTCTTTGAAAGTCATGGCACATTCCTCCTGCATCTCAGGGACTGTCGTGGAATGCAAGTAGACATAATTTCCATAAACGTGTTTGTGCCAGTTGATGGCAGCACGATCAACATCATCTTCACGGAGCAGGCATCCCAGTCAGTTTCATCAATCATCTGACATGCCTTTCTATAGTCTGCATCCTGTAACTCCAAATTGTTATGGGCACTTGTTTTTCACAGGTTTTCCACTTAATGAGGAGTTCAAGACCATTGTGGTCTGCATTTGCAAGTGGGAATTACGGAACAGTCAAGTAGTTGTGTTGTGCTTGACAAAGAGTCAGAGGGCATTGGGGCTTGTGGGGGTAGGGGAACGCACAACCTGTGACAGTGAGAAAGTCTGGAGTATAGTTTGCTGTCTACAAAATACCTCACAAAGCCATGACTCAACTATAGAAGGATTCTGAGCTGCATACAACCATAACCCTCGAGATCGATACCTGCACTACTGAATATGCTTCTTGCATTAAAATAAATAACTGGAAAGTTATTGGGACTAGGTTGACCAGGGACATGGACAGGGTGAGAGCTTTCACCCTCCACGGAAAGTGTACAAGTTGTTTGTGTCTAAACTGAAAGACAATGTGACATTGCGAGATGGAATACAATCATTGGCAGGTGTTGGCTCACTATCATTGGCTGCATTGTTGGCAGCTGTTGATTCACCATTGGAGACAATTTGCTGCAGGGCAGTGTCAGTGCAGTCCTCACTATTCTGACATAGTTGCGCGGTATCCTCATAGCTACATGTACGCTGGCTCCAACTTACACGAAGTTTGCACAGCAACTGTGTTCCCAGCACCCGTCAATCCAGAGAGCGCACAACCGGGCGGAGCCTGAAGTAAAGCCATCAGGACTTCTGGAGACGGAGACATTAGCTACAGTGATGGGAAGAGGAACAGCGGCACAGCAGCTGTCAAGGTAGGTAGAGAGATTGTTCCGTGCCTTGAATTACAGTTACAGATTTCCCGCGCAAGTCCACGTAGCATGCTGCATTATGATTGGTCAATGTTGGTAGCGGTATAATTTTTGGCGGGAATTTTAAAATTCTTTAGATGGACTCCTCAGTTTTCTCATTTCGTAGTAAACTGATGAGTAGGGAATGAACGCTAAACCGCACTCTGAGATAACTTCCAAGAGAAAGGACTTCCTGATGGCTCTCATCCGGTTGTGCGCTCTCTGGATTGAGACGGAGAAGTCGAGAACCAGCGTGGAGATTACGTTTGTTCTAGGTGAGTAAACTATTCCTCTTCCCATTACTGTAGCTAGTGTCTCCGTCTCCAGAAGTACTGATGGCTTTACTTCAGGCTCCACCCGGTTGTGCGCCTATAGAGACGGAGGGGTGGAGCCTGAGAACCAGCGCGTGGAAATTATACTTGTTGGGTTAAGCCTAGTAAAACGAACGGCCCCTTAGGGTAGTGTTAGGGCTAGGGCCAACATATTTTTACCAACAAGCTCGAGGGCCGTTCTTTATACTTGTTATACATGCAAATCAATTCCGCTTCTCATTACTGTAGTCCTGATGCCGGTTGTGCGCTCTCTGGTTCGAGACGGATGGGCGGAGGAACAGCTTGGAGACTAATATAAATTTAGGTGAGTGAACATGCACATCTATCCCTCTTCTCATTACCGTAGCTAGTGTCTACCGATGTCCTCATGCCTTTGCTTCTGGTTCAGGATCGAGACGGACATGGGTGGAGGAAAAGCGTGGAGATTAATTTAGGCGAGTGCGCATGCATATCTATTCCGCTTCTGATTACTGTAGCTTGTATCTCCCGGTGTCGTGATGCCTTTGCTTCCGGTTGTGCGTTCTCTGAATCGAGACGAATAGGTGGAGAAACAGCGCTAGCGTGGAGATTAAATTTAGGTGAGTGCACATGCAAATGTATTTCACTTCTCATTACTGTAGTTAGTACCTCCCGATGTCCTGATGCTGGTTGTGTGCTCTCTGGACCGAGACGATTTGTGGAAGAACAGCGTGGAGATTAAATTTCGGTGAGAGTGCACATGCAAATGTATTCCTCTTCTCATCACTGTAGCTAGTACCTCGCAATGTCCTGATGCTGGTTGTGTGCTCTCTGGACCGAGATGGATTTGTTGAGGAACTGCGTGGAGTTAGGTGAGTACATGCGCATGTAAATCTATTCCGCTTCTCATTACTGTAGCTAGTACCTCCCGATGTCCTGATGCTGGTTGTGTGCTCTCTGGACCGAGACGATTTGTGGAAGAACAGCGTGGAGATTAAATTTCGGTGAGAGTGCACATGCAAATGTATTCCTCTTCTCATCACTGTAGCTAGTACCTCGCAATGTCCTGATGCTGGTTGTGAGCTCTCTGGACCGAGATGGATTTGTGGAGGAACAGCGCTGAGTTAGGTGAGTACATGCTCATGCAAATCTATTCCGCTTATCATTACTATAGCTAGTACCTTCTGATGTGCTGATGCTGGTTGTGTGCTCTCTGGACCGATCGAGATGTATTTGTGGAGGAACAGCGTGGAGTAAGGTGAGTACATGCTCATGGAAATCTATTCCGCTTCTCATTACTGCAGCTAGTACCTTCCGATGTGCTGATGCTGGTTGTGTTCTCTCTGGACCGAGGGGATTTTGGAGGAGCAGCGTGGAGATTAAATTTAGGTGAGTGCGTGCACATGCAAATCTATTCCGCTTCTCATTACTGTAGCTAGTACCTCCCGATGTGTTGATGCTGGTTGTGTTCTCTCTGGACCGAGGCGGATTTTGGAGGAGCAGCGTGGAGATTAAATTTAGGTGAGTGCGTGCACATGCAAATCTATTCCGCTTCTCATTACTGCAGCTAGTACCTTCCGATGTGCTGATGCTGGTTGTGTTCTCTCTGGACCGAGGGGATTTTGGAGGAGCAGCGTGGAGATTAAATTTAGGTGAGTGCGTGCACATGCAAATCTATTCCGCTTCTCATTACTGTAGCTAGTACCTCCTGATGTGTTGATGCTGGTTGTGTTCTCTCTGGACCGAGGCGGATTTTGGAGGAGCAGCGTGGAGATTAAATTTAGGTGAGTGCGTGCACATGCAAATCTATTCCGCTTCTCATTACTGCAGCTAGTACCTCGCAATGTCCTGATGCTGGTTGTGTGCTCTCTGGACCGAGATGATTTGTGGAAGAACAGCGTGGAGATTAAATTTAGGTGAGTGCATGCACATGCAAATCTATTCCGCTTCTCATTACTGTAGCTAGTACCTCCCGATGTGCTGATGCTGGTTGTGTGCTCTCTGGACCAAGATGGATTTGTGGAGGAACAGCGTGGAGTAAGGTGAGTATATGCGCATGGAAATCTATTCCGCTTCTCATTAATGCAGCTAGTACCTTCCGATGTGCTGATGCTGTTTGTGTTCTCTCTGGACCGAGGCGGAATTTGGAGGAGCAGCGTGGAGATTAAATTTAGGTGAGTGCGTGCACATGCAAATCTATTCCGCTTCTCATTACTGTAGCTAGTACCTTCCGATGTGCTGAAGCTGGTAGTGTGCTCTCTGGACCGAGATGGATTTGTGGAGGAAAAGCGTGGAGTTAGGTGAGTACATGCGCATTTAAATCTATTCCGCTTCTCATTACTGTAGCTAGTACCTCCCGATGTGCTGATGCTGGTTGTGTGCTCTCTGGACCGAGATGGATTTGTGGGGGAACAGCGTGGAGTTAGGTGAGTGCATGCACATGCAAATCTATTCCGCTTCTCATTACTGTAGCTAGTACCTTCCGATGTGCTGAAGCTGGTAGTGTGCTCTCTGGACCGAGATGGATTTGTGGAGAAACAGCGTGAAGTTAGGTGAGTACATGCGCATGCAAATCTATTCCGCTTCTCATTACTGCAGCTAGTACCTCGCAATGTCCTGATGCTGGTTGTGTGCTCTCTGGACAGAGATGATTTGTGGAAGAACAGCGTGGAGATTAAATTTAGGTGAGTGCATGCACTTGCAAATCTATTCCGCTTCTCATTACTGTAGCTAGTACCTCCTGATGTCGTGATGCTGGTTGTGTGCTCTCTGGACCGAGATGGATTTGTGGATGAACACCGTGGAGTTAGGTGAGTGCATGCACATGCAAATCTATTCCGCTTCTCATTACTGTAGCTAGTACCTTCCGATGTGCTGAAGCTGGTAGTGTGCTCTCTGGACCGAGATGGATTTGTGGAGAAACAGCGTGAAGTTAGGTGAGTACATGCGCATGCAAATCTATTCCGCTTCTCATTACTGCAGCTAGTACCTCGCAATGTCCTGATGCTGGTTGTGTGCTCTCTGGACAGAGATGATTTGTGGAAGAACAGCGTGGAGATTAAATTTAGGTGAGTGCATGCACTTGCAAATCTATTCCGCTTCTCATTACTGTAGCTAGTACCTCCTGATGTCGTGATGCTGGTTGTGTGCTCTCTGGACCGAGATGGATTTGTGGATGAACACCGTGGAGTTAGGTGAGTGCATGCACATGCAAATCTATTCCGCTTCTCATTACTGTAGCTAGTACCTTCCGATGTGCTGAAGCTGGTAGTGTGCTCTCTGGACCGAGATGGTTTTGTGGAGGAACAGCGTGCTTTTAGGTGAGTGAATGCATATGCAAATCTATTCCGCTTCTCATTACTGTAGCTAGTACCTTATGATGTGCTGATGCTGGTTGTGTGCTCTCTGAAACGAGATGTGTTTGTGGAGGAACAGCGTGGAGTTAGGTGAGTACATGCGCATGGAAATCTATTCCGCTTCTCATTACTGTAGCTAGTACCTTCCGATGTGCTGATGGTGGTTGTGTTCTCTCTGGACCAAGGCGGATTTTGGAGGAGAAGCGTGGAGATTAAATTTAGGTGAGTGCGTGCACATGCAAATCTATTCCGCTTCTCATTACTGCAGCTACTAGCTCCCAATGACCTGATGCTGCTTGTGTGCTTTCTGGACCAAGACGGATTTGTGGAGGAACAGCGTGGAGTAAGGTGAGTACATGCTCATGGAAATCTATTCCGCTTCTCATTACTGTAGCTAGTACCTTCCGATGTGCTGATGCTGGTTGTGTTCCCTCTAGACTGAGACGGATTTTGGAGGAGCAGCGTGGAGATTAAATTTAGGTGAGTGCATGCACATGCAAATCTATTCCGCTTCTCATTACTGTAGCTAGTACCTTCCGATGTGCTGAAGCTGGTAGTGTGCTCTCTGGACCGAGATGGATTTGTGGAGGAACAGCGTGGATTTAGGTGAGTGAATGCATATGCAAATCTATTCCGCTTCTCATTACTGTAGCTAGTACCTTATGATGTGCTGATGCTGGTTGTGTGCTCTCTGGAACGAGATGTGTTTGTGGAGGAACAGCGTGGAGTTAGGTGAGTACATGCGCATGGAAATCTATTCCGCTTCTCATTACTGTAGCTAGTACCTCCCGATGTGTTGATGCTGGTTGTGTTCTCTCTGGACCGAGGCGGATTTTGGAGGAGCAGCGTGGAGATTAAATTTAGGTGAGTGCGTGCACATGCAAATCTATTCCGCTTCTCATGACTGCAGCTAGTACCTTCCGATGTGCTGATGCTGGTTGTGTGCTCTCTGGACCGAGATGATTTGTGGAACAGCGTGGAGATTAAATTTAGGTGAGTGCATGCACATGCAAATCTATTCCGCTTCTCATTACTGTAGCTGGTACCTCCCGATGTGCTGATGCTGGTTGTGTGCTCTCTGGACCAAGATGGATTTGTGGAGGAACAGCGTGGAGTAAGGTGAGTGAGTACATGCGCATGGAAATTTATTCCGCTTCTCATTAATGCAGCTAGTACCTTCCGATGTGCTGATGCTGTTTGTGTTCTCTCTGGACCGAGGCGGAATTTGGAGGAGCAGCGTGGAGATTAAATTTAGGTGAGTGCGTGCACATGCAAATCTATTCCGCTTCTCATTACTGTAGCTAGTACCTTCCGATGTGCTGAAGCTGGTAGTGTGCTCTCTGGACCGAGATGGATTTGTGGAGGAACTGCGTGCAGTTAGGTGAGTACATGCACATGCAAATCTATTCCGCTTCTCATTACTGCAGCTAGTACCTTCCGATGTGCTGATGCTGGTTGTGTGCTCTCTAGACCGATCGTGATGTATTTGTGGAGGAACAGCGTGGAGTTAGGTGAGTGCATGCACATGCAAATCTATTCCGCTTCTCATTACTGTAGCTAGTACCTCCCGATGTGCTGATGCTGGTTGTGTGCTCTCTGGACCGAGATGGATTTGTTGAGGAACTGCGTGGAGTTAGGTGAGTGCATGCACATGCAAATCTATTCCGCTTCTCATTACTGTGGCTAGTACCTTCGGATGTGCTGAAACTGGTAGTGTGCTCTCTGGACCGAGATGGATTTGTGGAGGAACAGCGTGGAGTTAGGTGAGTACATGCGCATGCAAAGCTATTCCGATTTCCATTACTGTAGCTAGTACCTTCCGATGTGCTGATGCTGGTTGTGTTCTCTCTGGACCAAGGCGGATTTTGGAGGAGCAGCGTGGAGATTTAATTTAGGTGAGTGCGTGCACATGCAAATCTATTCCGCTTCTCATTACTGCAGCTAGTACCTTCCGATGTGCTGATG
This sequence comes from Axinella damicornis, assembly GCA_963931865.1. NCBI lineage: Eukaryota > Metazoa > Porifera > Demospongiae > Axinellida > Axinellidae > Axinella > Axinella damicornis. The sequence continues at coordinate 12,389,852 of OZ007508.1, forward strand.
CTGGTTGTGTTCTCTCTGGACCGAGGCGGATTTTGGAGGAGCAGCATTGAGATTAAATTTAGGTGAGTGCGTGCACATGCAAATCTATTCCGCTTCTCATTACAGCAGCTAGTACCTCGCAATGTCCTGATGCTGGTTGTGTGCTCTCTGGACCGAGATGATTTGTGGAAGAACAGCGAGGAGATTAAATTTAGGTGAGTGCATGCACATGCAAATCTATTCCGCTTCTCATTACTGTAGCTAGTACCTCCTGATGTGCTGATGCTGGTTGTGTGCACTCTGGACCGAGATTGATTTGTGGAGGAACAGCGTGGAGTAAGGTGAGGGCATACACATGCAAATCTATTCCGCTTCTCGTTACTGTAGCTAGTACCTTCCGATGTGCTGAAGCTGGTAGTGTGCTCTCTGGACCGAGATGGATTTGTGGAGGAACAGCGTGGAGTTAGGTGAGTACATGCTCATGCAAATCTATTCCGCTTCTCATTACTGTAGCTAGTACCTTCTGATGTGCTGATGCTGGTTGTGTGCTCTCTAGACCGATCGAGATGTATTTGTGGAGGAACAGCGTGGAGTTAGGTTAGTGCATGCACATGCAAATCTATTCCGCTTCTCATTACTGTAGCTAGTACCTCCCGATGTGCTGATGCTGGTTGTGTTCTCTCTGGACCGAGGCGGATTTTGGAGGAGCAGCGTGGAGATTAAATTTAGGTGAGTGCGTGCACATGCAAATCTATTCCGCTTCTCATTAATGCAGCTAGCACCTCGCAATGTCCTGATGCTGGTTGTGTGCTCTCTGGACCGAGATGAATTGTGGAAGAACAGCGTGGAGATTAAATTTAGGTGAGTGCATGCACATGCAAATCTATTCCGCTTCTCATTACTGTAGCTAGTACCTTCCGATGTGCTGAAGCTGGTAGTGTGCTCTCTGGACCGAGATGGATTTGTGGAGGAACAGCGTGGAGTTAGGAGAGTACATACGCATGCAAATCTATTCCGCTTCTCATTACTGTAGCTAGTACCTTATGATGTGCTGATGCTGGTTGTGTGCTCTCTGGAACGAGATGTGTTTGTGGAGGAACAGCGTGGAGTTAGGTGAGTACATGCGCATGGAAATCTTTTCCGCTTCTCATTACTGTAGCTAGTGCCTTCCGATGTGCTGATGCTGGTTGTGTTCTCTCTGGACCGATACGGATTTTGGAGGAGCAACGTGGAGATTAAATTTAGGTGAGTGCGTGCACATGCAAATCTATTCCGCTTCTCATTACTGCAGCTAATACCTCCCAATGACCTGATGCTGGTTGTGTGCTCTTTGGACCGAGACGGATTTGTGGAGGAACGGCGTGGAGATTAAATTTAGGTGAGTGCATGCACATGCAAATCTATTCCGCTTCTCTTTACTGCAGCTAGTACCTACCTCCGCATGTCCTGATGCTTGTTGTGTGCTCTCTGGACCGAGACGGCTTTGTGGAGGAACAGTGTGGAGATTAAATCTAGGTGAATGCATGCAAATGCAAATCTATTCCGCTTCTCATTACTGCAGCTAGTACCTACCTCCAGATGTCCTGAAGCTTGATGTGTGCTCTCTGGACCAAGACGATTTATGGAGGAAAGCGTGGAGATTAAATTTAGGTGAGTGCATGCACATGCAAATCTATTCCGCTTCTCAGTACTGTAGCTAGTACCTTCGGATGTGCTGATGCTGGTTGTGTACTCTCTGGACCGAGATGTATTTGTGGAGGAACAGCGTGGAGTAAGTTGAGTACATGCGCATGGAAATCTATTCCGCTCCTCATCACTGCAGCTAGTACCTTCCGATGTGCTGATGCTGGTTGTGTTCTCTCTGGACCGAGGCGGATTTTGGAGGAGCAGCGTGTAGATTAAATTTTGGTGAGTGCGTGCACATGCAAATCTATTCCGCTTCTTAGTACTGCAGCTAGTACCTCGCAATGTCGTGATGGTGGTTGTGTACTCACTGGACAGAGACGATTTGTGGAAGAACAGCGAGGAGATAAAATTTAGGTGAGTGCATGCACATGCAAATCTATTCCGCTTCTCATTACTGTAGCTAGTACCTTCCGATGTGCTGAAGCTGGTAGTGTGCTCTCTTGACCGAGATGGATTTGTGGAGGAACAGCGTGGAGTTAGGTGAGTACATGCGCATGCAAATCTATTCCGCTTCTCATTACTGTAACTAGTACCTCCCGATGTGCTGATGCTGGTTGTGTGCTCTCTGGACCGAGATGGATTTGTGGAGGAACAGCGTGGAGTTAGGTGAGTGCATGCACATGCAAATCTAATCCGCTTCTCAATACTGTAGCTAGTACCTCCTGATGTCGTGATGCTGGTTGTGTGCTCTCTGGAGAAAGACGATTTGTGGAAGAACAACGTGGAGATTAAATTTAGGTGAGTGCATGCACATGCAATCCATTATTCTTCTCATTACTGTGGCTAGTACCTCCTGATGTCGTGATGCTGGTTGTGTGCTCTCTGGACAGAGACGATTTGTGGAAGAACAGCGTGGAGATTAAATTTATGTGATTGCATGCACATGCAAATCTATTCCGCTTCTCATTACTGCATCTAGTACCTACCTCCACATGTCCTGATGCTGGTTTTGTGCTCTCTGGACCGAGAAGGATTTGTGGAGGAACAGTGTTGAGATTAAATCTAGGTGAGTGCATGCAAATGCAAATCTATACCGCTTCTCATTACTGCAGCTAGTACCTACCTCCAGATATCCTGATGCTTGTTGTGTGCTCTCTGGATCGAGACGATTTGTGGAAGAACAGCGTGGAGATTAAATTTAGGTGGGTGCATGCACATGCAAATCTATTCCACTTCTCATTACTGTAGCTAGTTCCTCCCGATGTGCTGAACCTGGTAGTGTGCTCTCTGGACCGAGATGGATCTCTGGAAGAGCAGCGTGGAGTTAGGTGAGCGCATGCACATTCCGCTTCTCATTGCTGTAACTAGTACCTTCCGATGTGCTGATGCTGGTTGTGTGCTCTCTGGACCGAGACGGATTTGTGGAGGAATGGCTTGGAGATTAAATTTAGGTGAGTGCATGCCCATGTAAATCTATTCCGCTCTCATTACTGTAGCTGGTACCTCACGATGTGCTGATGCTGGTTGTTTGCTCTCTGGACCGAGACGGATTTGTGGAGGAACAGCGTGGAGATTAAATTTAGATGAGTGCATGTACATGCAAATCTATTCCGCTTCTCATTACTGAAGCTAGTAACTCCCAACGTCCTGATGCTGGTTGTGTGCTCTTTGAACCGAGACGGATTTGTGGAGGAACAGCTTGGAGATTGAATTTAGGTGAGTGCATGCACATGTAAATCCATTCTGCTTCTCATTACTGTAGCTAGTACCTCCCGATGTCGTGATGCTGGTTGTGTGCTCTCTGGACAGAGACGATTTGTGGAAGAACAGAGTGGAGATTAAATTTAGGTGTGTGCATGCACATGCAAATCTATTCCGCTTCTCATTACTATAGCTATACTGTGAACTCAGAGTTAGGATGCAAAGCTTTGTGATTCCTGAGAGATGGGACAGTGCCCGCAGATGAGTGCATGGCTAGGGTTTGGTGGATGGCATCCTCTACTACAGCAATCACCGACGCACTAATCGGAAGAGAGCAATGCTTCCCTATCACTTGCGAAATGAGGTTCTCCAGGTGAGTCACCGAGGAGTATACAGAACATTTTGCTGGGAACAAGCTCTACAACGCACTAGTCAAGCACTGGTGTTGGGAGGGTATGTATGTCGATACCATGGCCTTTTGCAAGAAGTGCACTAAGTGTGCAATTGCGACAGGTGGACATTGCCAGCAGCCAATTCCAGTGCAGAGACCCTTCCAGATTATAGAAGTCGATATAATGGATTTACCCTGCATTGAGAGTTGGAACAAGCGCATGGTAGTCTTTCAAGACATGTTCACGAAGTGGCCTATGGTCTTCCTGTACCAGATCCGAAGTTTATGAGAATCGCAATGTTGCTCTGTGAAGAGATCATGCCACTGTTTGGAGTCCCTGAAGAACTCCTGTTTGACCGAGGGACTAATCTCCTGTCCCATCTCATGCTGGATGTGTCTACCCTGCTAGGTGTCAGCTTAACACCACGCATATCATCCCGAGTGTGATGGTATGATCGAATGTTGTGGAGCCCAATGGGATAAATACGTACCCTTCAGGAGTACTGCAGGCATACCGCAACACACTCATGCCTCGTTTGTGCTCTTTGGATAGGACTACAGGTCTCCCCTGGAGGCTACACTACTGCCAGTAGAACCTGTACAACCTGTCATGGTTTAGGACTATCGTGAAGAGCTTATGCTCACCTTGTCTACAGCGAAGCAGTGTGCCCTGGAAAGTATCAACCGTGCACGGACCTAATACAAGACCCAGTCTGATCGCAAGGCAGAACAGAGAAGTATCGTGTAGGAGACTGCATGAGCACTACTCCACTTCCCAAGTGAGGAGAGTGGGAAACAACGGAAGTTGTTGAGACCCTGGCACGGTCCCTACCGGATTATCTCAGCCAATGACACGACTCAACATCACTGCCGGGAAGGTGTACTTCCCTCGAGATGACTTGATCAAGGTGCATGAGAATCGTGTGAACAATAATAATGAGCCCTGCCCCCACCAGCTGCTCCTTCGGATTATCAGTCGCGCAAAGACGTTGCTAAGGCCATACAGCTTTGCAGAAGAGCACATCATCCACTCGCAGGACACTTTGCTGCAGTTTTGATGTTGTTTTATTTCTGCAATTTAGCAAGCCGGGGAGGTAAGAATACTAGCTGTACTTACATTACTTCTGGGAAGTTTGTGTTAGGTTATCTTAGCTAGACTAGTAACCACTTACGTTCCTGCAGTTGGTAACTTAAGGCGGATAATTTGTTATATTGTGAAAACCTTACCTAATATCTGGACAACTCAAGTGTACTGGGTGCATAAACTTTGTGTTAAGTTGCAGCTGATATGTTTGAGTAATGCATACTTCCTTAGGTACTTCAACTACTTGCTGTGCTTGGAGTTTATGAAGGTTAAAAGGTTTGGTGCATACTGAAGTCATACCATAGGCCAATTTAGTGTACCACTCCCACCCCATAAAGCATATAGTAATACTACCTCACTTTACTTTATAGAATCCCCAAGTACAAAAGGAGAGGTCGGTGACAGCATTTCTTCAAAGTGAAGAATGACGAACGCAAACACCAAATGAAGGAGAAGTTCCATGACACGCATTTGCAACCCAATAGGTCATTTCAGAACCTGAAATGTGAAGTTTCAGCCATTGCGCATGCCCTACCCCTTGACTGGCATGTTAATATTGATTTGGATTCAATCTAGCTTTCAAAACTCAAATTTGACCCACCTCAGCCCCCAGTTGTCACCAAGTGCATGTCAATTTTTGCAGACCAGTCCGTGTCTGTAAGCTCCCACCTCAATGCCTTTGGCGAGAGAAATAAGCTTCCATAGAGTTTTGGGAGAAGACCTCACTCAGAAAATACTGCAACCCATCGTTGAGTAATTTTGGTACCAGCTCAGTGAAACACATGACTGTACATGTGAAGAAAAGTATTGTTCCTCAAGAATCATAGTTGTGCATACCAGTACTCCGTAATCCCTCCCGAGTCTCGAGCTGCTAAGCAGCTTTTTCTTAGTGCACATATCAAACACTGTGTTCTTTAGAGCAGAGCAGATTCATCTTCAGGATTCAGTTTGCACTATATATCACAAGCAAATAAGAAAAATGTAAATTCGCTGAGAACACTTCTGGATGAGATACATGGGAGGAGCAGCAGTCCACTTGGCTCATTCGTAACCACCTACATGTACCAGGCACACCATTGGACGTTGAAATGGTGTTCAAAACTATACTCTTTTGTCTGAGCAATTGGGCTGCACTGGGGACAATCAACTGCACAATGTATACAGGCTGCTGTTAGTATTCAGGGCAATACAACAGTTTTATTGGTTTAAAGATAACCGACTTGCTACATTTTGAAAGTAGTGTAATGAAGGAAAGTACATAATAATAATAACACAGGGAAATTCAATCAGAGGTGGTCTGATGCTAATTCATGCACTTAATGCCACATGTACATATTCAGTTTGTCAACAACCATGCCTCATCTTCAGGTGGTGCAATTTTTGTTGATTCGGCAGAAATAATATTATTTTGGATTTGATTGTTTCTTTCAGATGTGTGCTTCCTTGACTGGCAATCACTATTGTTTATGCTAACAAAACCATTGAAGTGGATGGAAGCTTTTCTTATGGAGTTATTGAAGTATGGTATATTTTGTAAACATAGCTAATCATTAAATCACTTCCAAATTGTATGCATGTAACCATGATTTGTGAGTACTCTGGGGATAGCTAAGTAAACAGCTGTCGTCTGGGAGCTTGTAAACATCTATCTTTGGTATCTCAGTACCATGTGTAGCCTTGTTCCCAGGCCTTCTCACCTCAGCATTTGTCGCTTGCAGTACTAACACGGGGAGTCAGAACTTGTAAGGTGCACTGAATAGTATGTTAAACATGTGAGTTGTGCCTAATGGTGTGAGCTGTTCGTGTCAACCAGATCCCCGCAGTTGAGAAGTTGTTGGACTGCCACTAGCTGTATACTGCACCAAGGAGTACCCATCACCACTGATGCTATAGTAGCACTATAGCTAGCTACAAATGTAGCATATGCCATCACCATCTAGCTAGACTCACCAGCTTCATGCAATAAATACATAGCTAGCCAACTTCATGAAATGGAGGGGAAAAAAATTACATACAGCATCTGCATAACCACATTACTAGCATTAACATCTCAGTACAAAGACTGCCTGTATACTGGAAACATCAGGTGGTCTCTGTCATCTCATTTCGGGGAGCAGCAGCTGAAGCGGACGCAATCGGGGAGCATGCAGCAGCTGACTGAAGCGGACGCAATCGGGGAGCGAAGGCGAACGAGGAGAAAGATACATAGGCCTACTAGCTATAAAAGCAAAGTAATAAAAAAAAACCCCAGTAATCCAAGCCCCGCCCAGCTTTTTCGTCGCTTCATCGTCAGACGAACTAACAGGAATCGCGCAACTTAGAATCAAGTTGAGTTTTCTCACTATGACTGTTGGGCCTTCTGGCCATTATCTGTCATTATAATTATAGCTAGCTAATAGCTATAATATACTGACGATCAAGTGCAATTCCAGCGATAACGCACCACTTAGCTAGCTATCTACATCATGCGGCACTAAGCTCATGCATTCACTGCAAATCGCAGTCAATCTATTTCGATTCCATAACTAAAGGTCGATGCCGCATAGGAGTTCTAAGTTATGGACTTCACTACCCTACGTGGGTTACCCTAGCAACAGCAGGGCAGTACGCGTACCCATCCCCGTTGTCCGATGGTTGTCCTAGCTACAACGACATCACTCACTTCGAGTTCTCAAAGTGATCTCTGATCTCTGTTGTGAATCGATCTGTTCTCTCTACTGATTTTACTGATCCAAACTGGTGATTCATCGACTAATAATGCAAGGAACGAACCAAAGACAACCTCCGTACACTTCCTGGACGAGTTGGCCGCCCGTGACGCAAAATCTGAATGGCGGCTTTGCTGATTTTATCTACCCAAGAACCTATTCCACCGCCGTTCTCGCTACTCCCATCAAGCGCACGGTCGAGGCGTCCCAGACGACAGCTGTGCTCCCTGTGAACGGCTACCCTCCAGTGTTACCCCTCCGGAAAACCTGCTATAGCAACAGCGACCTAGCCGCACGGTCCGGACCCCATGCACATCGCAAGCCCAACTGTTCGTACACCGTGCTGATCGGGATGGCTTTGAAAGCCACCAAGAGTGGCACTCTGCCAGTCAGCGAGATCTACCACTACATCCAGTGAGTTCATCGCTACTATAATTCAGCCCCTCCCATTTTTCAGCTCCACCCTCTGCACCATGCGGTGGATAGTATACATTGACTGCACGGCCCATGCACATAGTAACCGTTTATCATCCTCACCTCGCTCTGTTACTAGGCAAGAGTTTCCTTTCTTCAAAACTGGTGGTCCAGATGGATGGAAGGTTTGTGTATATTTGGTGTTCTCAGCTTTGCTAGGTAGCTAGTTTACTGAGTTTGTCACAGTCTAGCTTGTGCTAGACAAAAGTTGAGTCCGGATATTGCACTCACACACACACTGACACACACACACACACACACACACACACACACACACACACACACACACACATGCACACACACACACACACACACACACACACACACACACACACACACACACACACACACAACACCGTGACCCACATACAGAACTCTGTGCGCCACAGCCTGTCTCTTGGCCAGTACTTCCGCAAGGTGGAGAGGAAGGACGGCTATCAGGGGAAGAAAGGATTCCATTGGGAGGTGGTTCCAGAGAAGAAACCTGCTCTTGACAAGGAAGTGGAACGGTTCATGAACGAAGAAGGTTTAGAGAAGATCGAAATGACAGCTGCTCGTGCAGGTATTTCCTTTTAAACTTTGTACTGGGCATACAATAGCAAACGTGAACATATGTACAAAGCTAAAGTAAATTATCCCTTTCATCCTCACACCATCTCAGTTACAACAAATCTGGATGGTGCAGATTGATGAATGATGACATGCATAATTATAGTAACAATTCTGTACAAGGCACTGAGGTTCCATAATGTAGCTAATAGTATGAAGCCACAAAAGTTAAATGAAACCCATAATTATGTGCAGGAGATTCACCCTCAATTGAAACTGTGCCATGGAGTAAATGTGTGTAATGGTCCCAAATAGCACAACAACAGTCCATACCGGTGGCATGGGGCCGGGTCTAGCAAGTGTGATTTATGCTGTGGTTTGAGGACATCACTGTCAGGACATGATGTTGCCATTGCTATTAGTATTTCCATTTCTTTTATAATTGCATGCCTGTTCAATGGCTTCCTTCTTGACATTCCCATCCAGCTACCTTCAAGAGTGCAGCCACCTCCATGCTTCCAATCAAACCGGCCACTGCTATGCAGCCACTCCAGTCACTCCCAGCCGAACCAGAGCGGATACTTCCTCCCTCCATGGCATCGGTGACCCAGGGCACACCTTCAACAGCACGTATATCATACAACCCACTACAACCTTCTGCCTCACCAGCTGAGTCCATTGGTGTGAGGACCCTAGGACCTGGTTTCTCGGTATCCGATGCTCAAATATCCCAATCCTCTCTTGAACATCTGTTGTCAACTCTGAATTCATTGGATGCAACTTCCCTCCAGAAGTTTTCTCTGGGTGACATACAAAATTTGATGCTCATCCTCAACAAAAATCCAGCAGCAAAGGCAAACACACAAAACCTGGAATCCATAGCTATTGCACCAATCTGCAACCCTCACCCAACCTCAGCTGTGATACAGCAAGTTTCCAAGGAGCCACTGCCTTCTGCTGCTGGAACAGAAATGGTATCCACTGTCATGGCTGTGCCTTCAGACCTCCAGACCTTAACTTCCACTGCTCCGACACTTCCAACCCCAATCCTTGAAGATCCACTACCCGCTACCCCTACCAGTGAGCAAAGCATCCCGGAAGTTGACTTGGAAGACCTCCAGACCTCAACTTTCACTGCTCCAATACTTCCAAGCCCATTCCAAGATCCACTACCCATGCAATCTCCTACCAGTGAGCAAAGCATCCTGGACATAGACCTGGAAAGCATTTCTGAAGACTTCCCGCAACCAAGTACCCCCATTCAACCAGGAATCACAGACATTTGGAGTGATCTACCGATACTCCAGCCAGATCCTGAAATGTTAGAAGAAATTGGCCTAACAAACGCAGACATCGTGTCCTTTGCTGATTCACTCCTTTCCACTACCAGCAATCTCTGCAATAACTGCAGAACTCAGATACAACAGCCAGCATCCCCATCTGGTGTCCCTCTGCCTGAAGTTACCAACAACACAGCTGGCAATGGCTTAACTCCCTCTGACTCTAACGATAAAATTGAGGAAGAGCTCAACAGGCAGAAGTTGGATTTTGTGAGACGTGAAGTTGATCAAGCCATAGAACTCTACCGCTCAACCCACCCTGCACTACCACAGAGTGCCATCAGCAATGATATTGATGGTTCTATAGATGACTGCTACACATTGGACAACGGCAGTGGTATGGGTAACATGAGGCCGCTGGTCGATCTCGGTAGCCTTGCAGAGACAGGAAGTGTGCAGAAATCAACCATTTACATTGACATGGGACATCTCAGCTCTCAGAGCGCTTTCATTGATCCCATGCATCCCAGAGCCAATGTCACCCTTGCTGAACTCAACAAGGAACCTGCAGGGTCCCTGGACCCCCACCACAGTGCAACAGCTCAGTATCACACTCCATCTTTAGATGATGTGGATGGTACCCCACACTCTGACAGTTTTACCAGAGCCATTGCTCCAGTTTACTGTGACTGGAACTGCTGGAATGACCCGGATTATGCTTCCAGAATGCTCCAGCAGGATCTGGAAGATTTTGATGAAATTCTTCATGAAGTAACATCCGCACATGAACAAGAACAGAGAGAGGAAGAGAAGAGGAAGAGGAGATTGTGTACAGGCAAGACACGCAGCAATCGTCATACTTCCAATGTGCTTACTTCATACCACAATCAGTGTGAACATACAAGTGGCAAGTGGGTCACTCTATATCCTGATTTGAGTGAAGTGGTAGAAAATGGAGAAAATGAGCTGGAGAAACAAATCATTTCCATCCATCCAAGCAAAGTCACCACAATGTCAGCATCAAGGTGTAACAGCAGGAAGGTGCCGCACAAAAATAAGGGGTCCAGAAAGAGGAAGCTGGAAGGCTGTGACAATATCACTGATGGGACAGAGCAGAGGAAGGTCTTCCGGCCAAGTTCTCTGGACTCTGATGAAAGCGAGACAGATTGATTACTTTTAATGCAAGTTTGATTTTTTGCTCTTTTCAGGTCATTAATTTTCTTTTTTTTGTGTGATTGATTTTTAAGACGTATTATAGATTATAAAATTCATCACAAAATTTAATTGCAGTCCCTGCTTATGTGTTCAGGTTATGGGAATGTCTTGTAAGCTAACCAATGAAAGGCTTTAACATGTACAGCTGAGATAATGTGCACTCCATGGCAATCAGATGTCAGTGACTAAAAAAATTACCCAAAGGATTATAATATTATAGCTCCCAGCCTGCAATATACACCCAACCATTGATGCCAAACGATTGTTATTACAGTCATTGTACTCTGGAATTGAACCAGCATGACTGCATGTGTGATCAGTTGGGTGGCCTCTTCGCTGTGCCAGTGCTATAGTTACCTGATCTCCTAGTCTTGCATAATTACACTTACGCGTGTGTGAGGTGAATGTGTTTGTGAGCTACGTACGTATAATACATTCACTCCCAGGTAATTCCACAATCCTTTGACTTGACAATGTGTTGGCTGCATTTCTTGGACGGTCAAGTTGGGTGGAATTAGCCACGTGCTGTGTGCATTTGCAATAGGCATTGTCTTTTATACAATGCCCTATTGAGTACAAAATAAGGACAGCGCAGCTATAGTTGCCACTTCCTGAGCCTGCTGATGATGACCCACTGCTATACATATGAATGAGGGTCAAAATTGGTCTAGGGTGTTTGTAGGGAGAGGGTACATGTAGAGATCTTTTTTGAGCTACGTATTGGGAAGGCACTATAACTGCCCCTCCTACTGGCACCCCAAAGTCAAATACTGGTTTCCCTACAGTGAAAATCCAAACAAACAGTACGGTACAACACTGAACAGTCATTTAGCAATACTAATGTAGGGGAGCAGCAGCTGCAAGCAATTTCTAGCTACATGATTGCACCATTTTTCTTGATTGATGACAGCCAATACCTTATATATATTAATACCTTGGTAAAATTGACAATGATTATTGTGCAGCTTATTATAGGTACTCAAATGGTATTGTGTCACATTAATTTTGTATTGTGTGGCTTGTCTTGAGCATGTGTGATCATTGCTCTGTGAAGGGCTAACCCTATATATGCAGGGGTATTTGGATAAAATATCATGCATGGCAATCCCTAATTGATCAAGAGCAATCAGTCACCTACCAGCCATGTATGCATGTGTTTAGCAGTGTGGAAATGTAGGTAGAATCTGCACGAGGAATACACACAGGCCAAAGTTGAGATAATAAACCAGCTATGTACAGAAATGAGTCCAGGTATGGAACTTTTTGCACCTTGTGCAAATCAAATCAATACAGAATGGTATGCTATAGGCAAAATTAACGAGTCTATGTACGCAAAAATTAAAGCTATTCTTGCACAATACCTTGTGCGAATCAAATCAATACAGAATGGTAGCTACATAGGCAGAATGCTATAGCGAGATCCCTACTAATACTAAAGCGTTCTTGAAATCAAAACCTTCTGTGAAGTATCAGAATTCCCATACAGTCAGCCTGATGGTGGAAAAAGGACGAATGTTAACAAACCCTATTCCAAATCCTCACGAATCAACATTGTCGGTACAAAAACGAAAATGTTGATGTGCAATTGTACTACAAGGGTGACCCTAGCCTGGTTCCCGGCACCATGACAAACGTTTAGCAGTGATGGTCTTATAAATCAACACTTGGCTCATTGTCATGGTTACAAATAATTTTATCGGATGGCCAATTTTGGGAAATCCGTGCAGTAAAGGTTTGGTGAGTCCATAGAACATGCTGAATGCAAAGTCCAGTAATTGACAGGTAATAACGAGATTCAATTGTACACACAGACAACAATCAATAAAATGTTGTGGTGTCAACATACATGTATATTATATCCAGGAGGAGCACACTGATATACAATAGTCTCCCGCTAAAATGCCCACCATGCCCCATTTTGTACGCTACAGTGAGATTGAAAAACGATATTGCTCTAGCTATCTGGAAGAACAGCAACAACATTGGTGAAGCATGTAAGATTGACTAAGTAACCAGTAAGTATCGATGTGTGGGGCTGTTAGCTTCTTTCTTTTCATCGTCGACGGATTACAACCATGTACGTGGACAGTCCATTGAACACTGTGTTATTGCTTTATTTTCTAATTATACGTATAATAATATTATACAGAAACATTGATGTAAAATTAAATTGAGTAGCAAGCGTAAACCTAGCTAGCTCAAGACTATGTCTGCCTTCAGGCTTTCAGCCCGCGAACGGTCAAGGTAGGTAAGTTGCTCTCACATTTCAAACATGCAACCAGCTTGCTTTTCTGCGTTGCGTGTAGTCTGATCAAAATATATTTTTGGGTTCTCCTTGAAAGAGGGGTTCCATGGAACCCTCGGAACCCCCTCTGGATCCGCCACTGATTACCTTAAACTATATTGCAGATTTTACTTCCATTTGAACAAATTTTCTGGACCTGTGACGGTTGTGTCCCTGTTGGTTCAGCCAACCCTGGACTTCCTCATGCCTTTACTTAATAGAGGTGAATGTTGTGGTATCATGGCAGATCACAGAAGATGAAGGCTGCATGATTTCCAAACACCTAGTATAGTAATGAACCAGTGTGCGTGCAGTGACAAAGGCTGGGCGGGGCCTGGGAACGAGGCTAGGGATTAAGTCAGAGAATGGTAACTTCGAGGTACTACAGCTGAAGACAAGGCTGAAATTTAAACGCCTTGGCATCAAGTGTTGGAAGAATTAAAGGACAAAGTTTCCAGAGCCAGATTGAACTAGGTCATGGCCTATGTGGTAAGCAAAAGAGGCTACCTTCAGACGATGACCTGGACAAGATGTACAAAATGTACAAAAAGGGTGAAATTACCTTGTGGTGCTTTGGAGGTTCTAAGGAAGACACTAGAAAGAGGGCACAGTCAGAAAGTGATGATCCTAAGATCAACAAACCCACTATGAAGGTCATATGGCAGCCAATATGGCAGACAATATGGCAGATACAAGATATGAGCTAAGAGAGAAACATTCCAGTAAATACTCTGAGGAACAGCATAGGTCATGGGCACATCTTATCCAGATGAAGAAGCATGATTCAGAGAAGCCTCCTGATAAACCGTTCTGGCGGACCAAGAAAGCTTCTGACCTTAACATGACAAGTACAGTGTCTCCTGGAAAGTGAATTAACCTGCATGGGCAGTGGGCAGTGTGTCGACCAATTGCTTAAGTGGCATGAGCTCCTGGAGAAGGGGGTGTTGAAATAATTTTGTGTTAATGCAAGTGCTATATATAGACCTACTATTCTCAGTCCTTGAGCTGACCTTTATTGTATTTAAGCTGCCCCATGCTTTGTGCAGTTAGTCTGTATATCCTGTTGCTATTTTATGCTGTCAGTCTATTTTGAGTGCGCAAAAGGTCATTGAGTCATTGAGGCTAGCAAGCGCGACTCTTAAGTGTTTTATCCAACAGGGGGCTATTATGAAGGAACAGTATGATGACTTTCACACTACAATAATGGAAGATGTCAAAAAGTTTGAACAATGCACAACAAACAAGTTAAGGAGCTACATGAGTCTAAACTTGGTTAACATGCACATGAAGGAAACGAGGGGTGAACTTAGGCATGTGCAGTAAGCATATCCTGGTCATCTTGTGGCAAACAGAGTGTCGACTACCAAGGTCCGAATCTGTCTTGATCCGAAGCAGTTAACTCGACAGAGGGCAGACACATCGTTGGAATGGCGAGTGAGACGGACGGCAGTGCTGTGAAGGCCAAGGAGGCGGGGGAGGAGGAATCAGACCGTGGCGGCCGTGGAGCCACATCCTTCGAACTGACCCCGGCAATGACAGACGCAATTGCCCAGCGGGTGGTGGAGAAGCTGACAGCAACCCTGCTAGGGTGCACGACGAAGGCAACGCTGGGAGCCTGCCCACCAGGGGCATCCACAAGCTCCACGGGTAGGTTAGGTAGAAAATAAGAGGCCCGGGAAAAAGATGCCACGGGGACTATAGGTCATGGGCGCATCTTATCCAGATGAAGAAGCATAATTCATTAGGGAAGCCTCCTGATAAACTGTTATCTATTCGGAGATACGCAGGAATCCAGTGGGGAGGGCATCTGTGGTTTCTTTTAGTCTAGATCCTTGAACAACCGGTCTCTATCCAAAGACTGTTCGGGTCTATTACTGTGAATCTAATAAGTGTTAGCATAGTTAGAGCTGTTGTCTGTTATCAGTTAAACTAGGCCAGAAACAGCGTATGTCTACTAGTTAATCTATGTCGTTGCCGGTGTGTGTAGTAAGTGAGGGGGGTTCAGTTCTGACATCTTGAGGGAGGCCTGATTCCAGACATGCCATTGAGTCCATAAACTGGTAAACGCACTGTAAGTAAGGCAGGGGAGGAGGAGGGACATTCTTTTTCTGGATAGTGGGGACATTGCATAGCTAAGGGAGCAACTTTCAGTGAAACATGACACCAGATTGATTTATTTACTATAGCCACTTCTTGTGTGACATCACCAGGAGCAGTGGATCATCTCCATCTGAAGCCGTAGTTGGTACATGGCTTAAAGCAATCCACGATAGGACTGGGGTACGGATAGCTTACACTAAAGCAGTTCACTTCGCACTATCAAATCGCGCCATTTTGTAAAATCCAAGACGAAGAAGTTAGCAAGTAGTGGTGGACGTCAGATGAGAGCATTCTTGCAGTCAGAGTGGGATTTTGTAGTTCCTGCATCAAGCATTATCGAACAATTGCAGAAAGAAAATGATCAACTTCAGGTGAAAGTGAAGTCTACGGAAACGGCTAATGAGAAACTTTGCAAGGAATTATCTACTGTTACGAATACCCATGTGAGTAAGCGACGTAGCACAGGTACAGACTACAGCGAGAGACACTGAAGAAGACTAAAGCGCCATAGAGCTGATACTTGCTGTGCTTCACTTGGCTGGTTAGAGAAAGAGGGTTACGATCCTTTGAAGTTAGAAGCTTTGAACACAAAAACGGGTGATGTTGAAGCCATTGTACTAAATCCGGAATGTTCTGAAGAAGTATTTGGTCAAAGTGAAATTACAGATAATGAACTAGATACGATTAATATGCTCCTGTTTGTAAAAGACAAATACGATGTTTCAGGACGGGCCTATCATGAATTCGCCACAGTTTGTAAACAGCTACCTCGACATTACAAGCTTAAGAGAAGAATTTCAGAACTGAACACATTATGGAGTATCCGGCCCACTCCCAATGGTGTGCAACAAAGTCTGAAAGATCGACTTCTTCTACGCATAAAGCGTTGCACAAAGTAGCGCCAAAAGATGCCCAGTTTAAGACACAGAAGAAAATCAGGGTGAAACTTTCTGGCGACGGCACCAACATTGGTAAGCACTTACACGTTATTAACTTTACTTTTACACTACTTGATGAGGGCTCAAAGGCGTATAGTAGCGATGGAAACCATGTCCTGGCAATTCTAAGGGAAGCAGAAAGCTATGACTCCGGCTCGAAGACGTTCGAAACGATGTTGAGGGACTGACATCTATTGAGGTAGATGGAATTACATACGATCTGGAATATTATTTAGGAGATGATTGGAAATTCTTAGCTATAGTCATGGGAATAGACAGTGCCATATCCGAATATGCTTGTATATGGTGCAAGTGTCCGAAGGAAGAGAGAGCAAATATGGACAAAACATGGTCGATTACAGATACCACCCATGGAGCACGTACAGTCAAAGAGAACATTGAAATTAGCCAGAAGCCTAAGAGTAAAAGGAAATATAATGTATCCCACCCACCCTTATTTCCTACAATTCCCCTTCACAACGTCGTTATCGACAATTTGCACATGTTTCTGAGGGTCTCCGATGCCTTACTTAATCTACTGTTTGTTGATCTTAAACGGACTGATCGAAAAGCTAAACAAATTCAGCAAATTTGATCCAGATAAATACAAACATCTGGATGCATACCAAAAGTTTGTCAGTAGCCTTGGAGTCCCAGGATACAAGTTTTGGATTGGAGAAAATTCTAAGCAGTTAAAAATACGAAGCCTAACAGGACCAGAACGACTGAAGGTGTTTAAATATTTCGACGTTCAACAATTGTTGCCTAAGGAAGATCCTGCAGAATGTGCTAGGAAACAAGTTTTATGGAATGAACTTCTTGAGCTACATATAACGTTTTCAAAACGACCAGAAGATGTTACACCAGCAGATATACACTTGTTTGAACTAAAATCGAAAGCATGGGTACGTAAATTTACCCAGGTGTATCATAGTGAGAGAGTGACTCCCTACATTCATGCCATGGCGAACCATACCGGTGAATTTATGACTGTCCACGGGAGCATACTACCGTTTACACAGCAAGGCTTGGAGAAATTCAACAATACTATGACTAAGGATTATTTTCGTGCAACATGTCATCGCAATGAGCAGGCACTAGTCTTCTGTAGTCCTTGCGAGGTCGGTTGCGGAGGTTGTAAGCCATTGCTTTTGTCTTCTTGATCCAATGCGCAGTTTGTGCTCTTTGTTCGAATCATTGTCTTTTATTGGAGGTCTGTATCAATCGCTGTCAACTCGCTGGGACGACTGGCCAAGAAATGGAATGACGTAACAATCATTTCCAATATTCAAACGTATACGGAAGTATACAACTCTGGCAATAATTAGCACGCTAATTGCTATAAAAGCACTGCCATTTATTATTACAAATGAGATACTTTTCATGCTGCTCAAGTCAATGCTACACATCTATAATATCTTCATGCACCTTGAGGTAGCTTTTCACTTCTACATCCACAATACCTTCACACGATAGGGCACCTATTGCTGAAACTCTTATACCACGAACAGGCCATCTGTGACAAACTGCCTTCCTTCTCTAAAGGTATAGCCAAATTTCCTAAGCATGTCACGCTTGTCACACCCAGTCTCATCCACCCATACCAGCATTTCTTTAGGGAAATAAGAAATGTTTGCAATAAATGCTGCTCTGTGTTTCAGACTTCTTTGTCCGGCAACATGCTGAATCTTAGTAAGTAAGTAGCTTGCACAAAGTAGAAGGCGACACTTTATAGTACCGGTTGTGTCCTTGATTGCAGATCACATCTCACTAAGCTACATACTATACAGACTGGTAACACAGTATGTGATGGTCGTCTAACTTGCAAAGCTCAGGTCCCTTCCTTGCACTCTTTGCCTCAACACTTCCAGTAAGTTGAAGATGTTGTAGATGGCAATGTTCAGGCGACAGGTGATGTTTCGAAAGTTTCAAATCTATCCCCACATCTGATATACTTTCTCCTGCTTGGTTCAGCCGATGTCATTGTTCAAATTCAAATCCACCGCAATCTCATGATCACTGTGCATGCTCACGCAATTTCATTGTCGCTAGTGCTTACGCAATACGCAATGTTCAAACAGAAATGAACTATTCAAATCGGTTAAACTGATTCATGGACTACTATACTGTACGTACCTCGCCACGAGGCTTACTTTATGCAAGAACTTGGGGGTTAAATAAGGGGAGGGCATTTACTTGAAGGGGGAATATTAGCGGGAGACTACGTATGGTATACACTCATAAGTCTTGACTATTACTTTAACTATGTTTGTGTATACGTACCAATAAATGTATCTATTGCTTCCGTTCCTGTTTCCTCTGCTTGACAAGGGGAATCTCTGCTCTCTCCCGCACCTCGTCAAAAGAGTACTCCCGTACGAGTTTGCCATCCTCAAACACTGTCACCATCAGGTCCTGAATAGATAATACATTCCAGTTAGTATAAATGAACCGTACAGATTATATCCTCATTTTCAAGGCCTTTCATCACTTGCAGTGTGTTAAGAGAGGGAATGGCCTTGTTCATAATCTAACGTGGGTATGATGTCAGTGAAAAGGTGAAAATTAGATGCTGAGCAACTTCCTCCTCAGTGCATGGTATTTAAGACAGTGCAGACATTAGTTTCAATGTGACACACCTTGTCTGGATTTCCTGTTCCCTGCTGCCTGGTGACATACTGTCCAGTGTCCTCATCCAGCTCTAGAGTCATTCTGCCCTTCTTGGAGACCTTTGCAGGATCAGTCACTGGCTGCTTGTAGATGTCCACCTGGGAGGAACAGATACATGTAGTAATGCATGCTTACTTCAACATTTGTACATAACGAGTGGCAACTGCACTCCTGGCAGCTGTACGTAGCAACTCGCCAGGAGTACTCGAGTCAACCAAGTCAGCAATGGCGGCCAAAGGGAAGGCAAGAAATTATTACAGTGCTCACAACTTCGCTAGCACGGTGAGTTTCAGCACATAAGCACCAGTGAATGACAGCTTTCATGACTGTGTGGTCAGAATCTTTGTGGGTCCTTTGGAAGAGCTGTATTGGCAATGAAAGTCCAAGAGTGCGCTTCAGCAATGGCGGCCAACAGCACAACAAAAGCACTGGGCATACGTACATGTAGGTCTGGGCTGTAGAATTCCAGAAGAACTATATACTACTGAGGTGTGACCATAGTGCTTGCCTCTCTGCGTAGCACGCTACATGAAATTCCACTGCCTCCACAACAAACGCTTCCATGACATCAACATCAAGTAATTGTAGGCAATGTGAAATGAACATCACCTCTCTTCAGCAGACGCCTAGGTTTCGCCATAGTCAGCCATTCATGTTCAATACCGTCCTGATGTACTATGGATTTTCACGCGTAATGCGAGCCCTCAAAGGCTTCTTAGCAAAGTAGGTGCGAGTTATAGCCCTTCCGTATAAGGCGGGTTGTGTGACTGCTAACTTGGCAACAGAAGGAACCTAACAAGTACGGTAGTTTGATGCTCCATCATGCCGTTTCGCGGTGCTCATAAGCTCCTAATTTTACAGACCTTCATGAAGGACGAGTCGTGGGATCATTGCTGCACATGGCAAGTGATGCTGACGGACGGCCTATGAGTTTACTGAAGTGGTACATAAGCGGCAGTGGAAAAATAGTGTCCCAGGGTGATGATAATTGACCACTCCTTGATGGCGATAATCAGACTATCGGTGGGTGTGCGATTCCAGGTAATAACTAATACATCTTCAAACATGGAGCGCGAGTTAGTTAGATCAATGACGTAACTTCCAGCACAAGAATGAGATTCCAGCCACAATGAAGTGGTAAGTTATGAGGATGCACTGCTTATAAGCCAATAATTAGCAACCTTCACTACTGCGACTCACCCCCTTCCCATTGATAACGGCGTAGCAGCACTTGAAGGCACACTTTTGTGTGTCTCTGTGCAGCCTCTGGAGCAATGCCCCACCACTGCCGAAGGCAACGTTGTCTGCACTCCACTTGTGTTTCTTCATGTTCTCCAGGATGCCTCCTAGACTTTCATAGCTGATACCATCACCCTTGGAAGTGTGTGTGTGTGTGTGTGTGTTAGGTTTGTGTACATAATATAGCTGATACGTTGTGTGTGTATGTGCGTGTGTATTCCGCGTAATCTAACGCAATCTCGAGATCGCATTGCGCATTCTCAGAATCTGGAAATTGCATAACTATCTCTCTGCAATCTCAAGATTGTGAACATGAACGGAAAGTTGGATGGTGCTCCACCATGGGGTCATTTAGAAGTCTTCGGATTATCTCAAGGCCCTTTTCTTAGGTTGGTCGAGTCAAAGCAAGCTGGAAGGGAATTATTATGCCAGTGGACGGTATGCTCAGAATCTTTAATGAGAGCCGTATTGCCAAAGATAGCAACACAATCTCGAGATAGCGCAAATTCATGATTGTGCAATTCATGATTGTGCTGAACACAATACACACATAGCAAAAATCGTAAAGGAGAGGAGGGAAGACAACTGTCAAATTTACCTGGATGATTCTGAGGTAGGGCGGGAGCATCTTGTAACCCTTGGTGTTCGTCACTGTTCCGAACTTGGCACCTGGAGGAGAGAGATGTACCAGTTATGTGTATACATGTACATACATATGGTCATTCCAAGACCGTTCCAACCTCCAGTCCTTGGTCACTTGCAGTATGCAAATATGAAGGGGGAAGATCTGGCCAAATACGGTGATGTAAGGTTGGCTGAGGGTAGATACACGGGGGGCAGTACTCAACCAAATTAATTCCCATTTCACTTCGACCTGTCTCTGAACAACAAATTGTATTGATGTTGCCTAAGCTTGCGAACAGCCCTGGGATGGACACTTCCCCCCGTGTATCTACCTGTGCTCAGTGCACGTAACGTTATCTCCCAGTGCAGCAAGAGATCAAAGTCTAGAGGTGGGAACGGCCTGGGGAATGAGTCTACATATAGAGTGCGCGATCAATCTTCGGCCACCATGAAAATTTGGACACGACAACTCAAGAGTTCAAACTAGAAAAACTAAAGGCCGCTGTACTGTCATCGAGGTAGCATACCTGGTAGGTCATATACAAAAAGCTTCGCTGTCCGCTCCACTCCAGGCGAAGTTGTCGTTCTTCAAAGGCTTCGTCCGAAGTCACAAAACGTTGGCCAAAACTATCGATGTTCGGACGCCCTGTGCTGGACGGCACTAACTCCTGGCACAGCAGCGATCACTGGTGCCTTACATACATTAGCCTACCTACTACCTGTTGGCAAACAGCTGCCTCTCTACTCCTGTTACGTAACCGAGACAAATAACATTTGCTAACCGCGGTCACACCCTCAATGATCGGACATGCGCATGCGCATTGTAGCTGTCTCCCTCGTGGACGTTTCCACAGAAGAGGTAATGGGATGCTTGCAGAAGGTAAAATCCAGTTCATTTCCACTTGGTCGTGATTTTTAGGTTCTTATCTGGCTGTTAGAAGCATTTGTGCTGGTATTTCTAGCTATTGAAATGCATTTCTGCTGTCTATTTCATGATGATGTGTAAATATTTGTGTTGATGTATAAATTGGTGTTGCATCTTGCTAGGGCCTTCTTAGTTTTCAAGGGGTGGTTGTGCTGCATTGGTATCTAATGAACCAGTGGCTGTGTGCGGGTTGGAGGTTTCTTAGACAAAACCTGAAAGCTTTCGGCCCAAGATGATACACAACATTGAGGTGTTACTTGATTGTTCTCATGCAGAGATCTGAATGATGCAGCACCATCCCCTCAGAGACCAGGTGTATCGAGCCAGCAAAGCTGGCTATGGACCAACTGCAGCGATCAACTTGGGACGTGCCAGCACATATAAGTTGTGGACCGCTGACAAGATGGACCGAGCTGTGGCTGCTGTAGTTAGTGAAGGCTGTGCTGTGAGGAAAGCGGCACTCCAGTATGGTGTACCGAAGTCATCTCTAGTAGGCGATCGGGTTAGTGGGCGAGTGACGCCAGGTTCTGTAAGTGGCCCCCCGAAGTACCTGTCTAGTGATGAGCTAGGAGTTGGAGCTTGTGTCATTTCTGTCACGATGTGCCATCATTGGGTACGCGAAGTCACGAAAGGAGGTGTTAGCACTTGTCCAACGGATACTTGACAGCAGGGGAATTGAGAGAACTGTCAGCAACGGCTGGTGGGAGTCCTTCTGCAGACGCCACCTACTCTTACTCTTCGCACAGGCACTCCACTCTCTATATATCGCTCGAGCTAAGGACTCGGATCCAGAGATGTTGCCACGCTACTTTGACTTGCTGGAGCAGACACTGGAGGACAACTCCCTTGTCAGTAAGCCGGGTCTGCTGTTTAACATGGACGAAACAGGCATGCCACTTGACCCCAAAGCCCCAAAAGTTGTGGTGGAGAGAGGTGGCACTGCCTGCACCGTGGGGTCGGGGGACAAGTCCCAGGTGACTGTTGTGGGGTGCATCAGTGCCGCTGGGTTTTGCATTCCGCCAATGGTCATTTGGGATCGCAAAACACTTGCACCTGAACTCACAATCGGGGAGTTATCTGGTACCATTTATGGACTGTCCAGTAATGGCTGGATGGACCAAGAGCTGTTAAAAGTCTGGTTCAGGAACCACTTCTTACAGTATGCCCCTTCCGCTAGACCGATCCTCCTCCTCCTCGACGGCCATTCTTCCCATTACTGCCCTGACACGATTAGGTTGGCAGCACGTGAGCAGGTAATTCTTTTTACCTTGCCACCCAACACTATACCCACCTATCGCAGCCCCTCGACAAGGGGTGCTTTGGTCCCCTGAAGGTAGCATAGAGGCAGGCGTGCCATCAATACTTGATCGAACACCCAGGGAAAGTTATTACCAGATACCAGTTTTCGTCTTTGTTCTGCAAGGCCTGGATGCAGAGCATGACAATTGGTAATGTAACAGCTGGATTTCGTGTGTATCCTGTAGACAGAGACGTATTTTCATCTCTTGCTGACCAGGCAGCACTTCCAAAAGCGAGTGGAATTTCGTTCATACCTCTGTACAGTCCAGCTTCGAAACGTGCTACTCGTTTGCAAGTAGAGGCTGAGCTACAGGTGATAGAGGATGAGGAGGAATTTACAGAGGAAGAATGTATACTGTTTGAGCGTCGTTTTGCAAATGGATACGACCTTACACACGACCCTCAATATAACTTGTGACTGACCAAGTTTCATCCCAAGTCTGCAAGTCACCGAGTATGGATGCAACCAGTCCAGTGTACTCCAGTGAGTCAGTTTATACAGTGTCCTTCGCCTCCATCAAAGATCCCTACTTGCCAGCCCAAATCTTGTGGCAGGGTATTAACTAGTACTGAAAATTTGGCTCTGCTAAAGGAGAAAGAAGCAGCGAAACGGGAGAAGGAGAGAGAAAAGGAAGAGAGAAAGAGAGTCAGAGCTGAGAAGATTGCTGCAAAAGGTTTGGGACAGAATATCCTTCAGCAGTACAACGCTCAGCTACTTCCCTCCTCGTTTGCATACGTGAGTAATCCGGTGCTGGACAGCTCTCTGTGCAGAGCTGCTGCTCCCCAATTGCGTCCGCTTCAGCTGCTGCTCCCAGCCGATTGCATCGATCTGCTTCAACTGCTGCTCCCCATTTGCATCCGCTTCAGCTGCTGCTCGCTGCTTGCGTCTGCTTCAGCTGCTGCATGCTCGATTGCATCTATTTCAACTGCTCCTCGATTGCATCTATTTCAACTGCTCCCCGATTGCGTCCGCTTTGGCTGCTGCTCCTCGCCAGCTGTTCTGGAATGCCCAATGTTCTCGAACATTCTTCGCAGAATTCGAGGTTCAGTAAAATTGAAGTACCATGGATAATATGCTTCGAAGTATATTATCTATGGAAGTACGAAGGTCGCGCGTCACTAGTCTAATCCCGCCCCACGAACATCCCACTTCCATTACACACAGACACACAAACACACGGTTAAAATCTTAATGTATTGATAGTCAATGTATGCTTAGTATGGTCTACTACTGACTTGAATACTGTATGCAGATCTTTGTAAGCTAAAGGCAAGATGGAGTTATAGCATCCGATTTTTCATGATGGCCGAAGATTGATCGCACACTCTAAATGTAATACTAAAACTTCTGTTGGGGGGGTGTTGGGGGGGTGTTGGGGGGGGGGGGGATTATCCATAATGAGTCAGTAGTTAAGAATGCTCACCTAGTATGTCTAGCACTCTCACCACCACAGTGGGTGGGTCGCCAGAGTCTGGCCTCACCACAAGAGGACCTGCACCTGGGTGGATGGAGGAAAGGAATGGAGTTGGGGTTTACGGTAATGGATACCTGCTCCTTTTTTGGTAAACAAATCAATGGCAGGTCAAAGTGTTGAGTGTTTATTGGGAGCCATGGGAACGAGGCTAGTTCAAGTGAGTAGCTCACCTCTCTTTCCTCTGTCCTCCACGAGTTCCTTCAGCTCTTCTCCCCAGAGCGTTTCACATGCATTCCTGTGAGGGGGAGGGAGGGGATAGTGTAAGGGTGTGTGACTGTGTGTAGGGCGCAGGGAGAATGAAGTGAGTGAATGGATATGTAATGATGGGAAGGCGTGTGGAGGCTAAGTAGAAGAGTGTGTGTGAGGATTAGGTGGGAGGGTGAGGATGTGTGGGGTGAGGAAGCTGGGCTATGTGTAATAGATGAGGTGGGAGGGTGTGTGGAGATTAGATGGGATGGTGTTTACAGTCATGTGGTACAGAGTAATGCCATTCTCACCAGATGTCGTAGCTGTCACTGACACATGCCACCATGCCGTTGGGAAACTACAGTGCAGAGGATACATAGGAAACTGAACCTGTATTGACCAGCTAGTAGCTATACCAGATACTGTTTGGAAGTGGAATGGTATTTATAACAGGCTGCTGTAATCAAGGGGACA
Organism: Axinella damicornis; assembly: GCA_963931865.1. NCBI lineage: Eukaryota > Metazoa > Porifera > Demospongiae > Axinellida > Axinellidae > Axinella > Axinella damicornis. Next base: position 12,415,073 of record OZ007508.1, read on the forward strand.
CTATTATAGCCAGCACTTACAGTACCATACAAGCAAATTTCCTGCCTGAAGTCACCACATAGTTTTGAAAAACAACTTCAGCATAGATCCAACTAGCCATCCCTGGCACAACACATGGCAACAAGGACAGACATATCGTTATTATGGGACAAAGCAGGATCCATGTGGGGAACAAGAATTCCTGGATGGTTGGCAACTATGTTACCATTGGCTAAGCATCAGATAACCTTCGATCACACATCTCCCAGAGCATACACGCACATCCACTGGTACCTTTGTAAGCATGTTCTTGAAGGCATCAACCTCTCCTTCCCGTTTCCAGCAGGTGATGGTACTATTTTGGGGAGGAAAAACAGCGGTCATGGTGCTGTGCTGCCTTAGCTACAGAGCTCTTGCAACTATTCTGCAAACATTGTTTCACAATCCATCATGTCAATAAAATTAGTACCTGTGTTCTGCAGCAGGAATTGAGAAACCAGCCATCTTGCAACTGTAGTAATCCCTGCGTGACAGAGAGAGAATGTGTTGTGTGTGTGTGTGTGTGTGTGTGTGGGGGGGGGGTTCACAGGTACATTGTACAAGTATGGTTCAATTTGTGTATGGGTTAGGTGTACGTGTGTGGAGGGAGGGGGGAGGGGGGGGGGGGGGGGGGGGGGGGGGGGGGGGGGGTCAGATGTCCTTGGTGCTTTCACTACCTCACCTTGCCATGATGAGAGAGGCAATGGTGTCTGTTCCACGGAAGTTTACCAGATGAGCTGCACCTCCAATTGCTGCTGACTAGAGTGGTGGAGGAAGAGAGAGGGAGGGAGGGTGGGAGGGAGGGAGAGAGGGAGGGGGAGGGAGGGAAGTAGGGGGAGGGAGGGAGGCATGGAGGGAGGCACGGAGGGAGGGAGGGTGAGAGGAAAGGGATAGGAGCAAGGGAGAGAGGGAGGGAGGTGGGAGGGAGGGAGGGAGGGAGGGAGGGAGGGAGGGAGGGAGGGAGGGAGGGAGGGAGGGAGGGAGGGAGGGAGGGAGGGAGGGAGAGGGAAGGATGAGGAGGGAGGCAGGGAGGGAGGGAGGGAGGCATGGAGGGAGGCACGGAGGGAGGGTGAGAGGAAAGGGATAGGAGCAAGGGAGAGAGGGAGGGAGGTGGGAGGGAGGGAGGGAGGGAGGGAGTGAGGGAAGGAGAGGGAAGGATGAGGAGGGAGGCAGGGAGGGAGGGAGGGAGACATGGAGGGAGGCACGGAGGGAGGGAGGGTGAGAGGAAAGGGATAGGAGCAAGGGAGAGAGGGAGGGAGGTGGAAGGGAGGGAGGGAGGGAGGGAGTGAGCTCGAGGGAGGGAGAGGGAAGGATGAGGAGGGAGGCACAGGGAGGGAGGGTGAGAGGAAAGTGATTGGAGCGAGGGAGGAGGGAGGGGGAGGAGGGTGGGAGGGAGGAGGGTGGGAGGGAGGAGGGAGGGTGAGAGGGAGGGAGGGGGTAGGGAGGGGGAGGGAGGGAGGAGGGTGGGAGGGAGGAGGGAGGGTGAGAGGAAAGGGATTGGAGCAAGGGAGAGAGGGAGGGAGGAGGGTGGGAGGGAGGAGGGAGGGTGAGAGGAAAGGGATTGGAGCAAGGGAGAGAGGGAGGGAGGTGGGAGGGAGGGAAGGAGGGAGGGAGGGAGGGAGGGAGGGAGGGAGGGAGGGAGGGAGGGAGGGAGGGAGGGAGGGAGGGAGGGAGGGGGGAGGGAGGGGAGAGGGAGGGGAGAGGGAGGGCAGAGGGAGGGCAGAGGGAGGGGGAGGGAGGCAGGGAGGGAGGGAGGGTGAGAGGAAAGGGATTGGAGCAAGGGAGAGAGGGAGGGAGGTGGGAGGGAGGGAGGGAGGAGGGAGGGAGGAGGGAGGAGGGAGGAGGGAGGAGGGGAGGAGGGAGGAGGGAGGGTGGGAGGGAGGGAGGGAGGGAGGGTGGGGGGAGGGAGGGAGGTAGGGGGAGGGAGGGAGGTAGGGGGAGGGAGAGAGGCAGGAAGGGAGGGTGAGAGGAAAGGGAGGAAGGAGGGAGGGAAGCAGGGAGGGAGGGAGGGAGGATGAGAGGAAAGGGATTGGAGCAAGGGAGAGAGGGAGAGGTGGGAGGGAGGTGGGAGGGAGGTGGGAGGGAGGTGGGAGGGGGGAGGGAGGGGGAGGGAGGGAGGGAGGGAGGGAGGGGAGGGGGAGGGAGGTAGGGAGGGATGGGAGGGAGGGAGGTAGGGAGGGAGGGAGGGAGGTAGGTAGGGAGGGAGGGAGGTAGGGAGGGAGAGAGAGAGGGAGGGAGGTAGGGAGGGAGGAGGGATTATAGAATTAAGAGCGTGACTCTGCTCACGGTAGCTGTTGCCACCCACCTCAACTGAAGAACATCCCCGGAAACCGAAGTCATGAAGTTTGAATGGTAATCCATCCAAGTTTTCTGCAGTCTCATCCAAGTACTGCAGGGGGCAGATAGTCGGTTGGAAACACATTCACACACGTGGAATGGTGTCTGTGTTTGCTTTGCTTGTTGCTCAAACACATTCATCAACTCTAGTGGTATGGCATGTGGGGCTGGACTGACAATGAGTTTGAGGTATGAATCCTACATTATGCATACTACATGTAGTAGCCTCGTTCCTAGGCCCTGCCTAGCTTTGCATTGTGAATCGTTGGCTGGGAACGAGGCTATACTACTAGCAGAATGCAAGGCAATTGTGGGGCAAGCTTAATTAAGCGAGTGCATACGCAGAACCGAGTCATTGCAAGTAAATACACGTGGTTACAAAAACATGACATTGTAACATAGATATTGGCTCAATATGCTTGCGAATCAATGCTCATCCCTCAAGCACTTAAGTTGGAGGCTGGGTTGAAACAGTGTGGGACATACATGACCCTGCTCCCGAGTGGTACATGGTGCCACCAGAGCATTCTTAGACTGGGTATCGCGTGTTTTCACAAATTAGAAGTTAATGTAGAAGGCTGAGTTTGGAAGCATCCCGGCATGCAGTCATCTGAGGGTGCTCGCCACTAGGACAATGGTCATGGGGCGTACACAGCAGGACAATAGCCTTTAAGTGGAACACGTGGCCTACATAAAGCAACCACATACACTTTCTTGCTGGTATCAAGTGACAGTTCACATTCCCAGGAAAGTTCACCAATAGCTCGAAGAGAGCCTTCCAACATTAATGACAGCTCTTTTTAGTGGCTATATTAAAATCCCACCTCCAGTTCGACATTCCGCCTCTGATAGCAGCACTTGTTGCTGAAGCTCCAGTTTATAAATGATGTGCTGCTCATTAATTAGGGACTGTAGCCATGCCTGTGTATTGTCAGCTGAGCTGGCTGTGTATATGTTTGACGGAGGGAGATGGTGGGGTTGCCTTAAGTACGTACTTTAGCTATGATTTCTTTCTGTGCTCTTGAATTGGTACAGACTGTTGTGGGGTACCATACTTGAACCATCAGGGTCTGTTAGGACATGAGGGAGGAGAGGAGAGGGAGGGAGGAGGAGGGGAGGGAAGGGAGGAGGAGAGAAGGGGGAGGGAGGAGAAGAGGTACGTGAGGACGAGAGGAGGGGGAGGGAGGAGAGGAGGGGGAGGGAGGAGGGGGAGGGAGGAGGAGAGGAGGGAGGAGGAGAGGAGGGGGAGGGAGGAGAGGAGGGGGAGGGAGGAGATGAGGGGGAGGGAGGAGAGGAGGGGGAGGGAGGAGGAGAGGAGGGGGAGTGAGGAGGAGAGAAGGGAGAGGGAGGAGAGGAGGAGGAGTGAGGAGGAGAGGAGGGGAGGGAGGAGGAGAGGAGGAGGAGAACAGGGGCAGGAGAGAATGGGGAGGGAGGAGGTGAGAAGGGGAGGGAGGAGGAGAGGAGGGGGGAGGAGGAAAGAAGGGGAGGGAGGAGCAGAGGAAGGAAGGGAGGAGTAGAGAAGGGGGGGAGGGAGAAGAGGGGTGGAGGGAGAAGAGGAGGGGGAGGGAGGAACAGAGGAGGGGAGAGAGGAGGGAGAAGGAGGAGAGGAGGGAATAGGAGAGGAGGGAAGAGGAGAGGAGGGGGAAGGAGGAGAGACGGGGGAGGGAGGAGGAGAGGAGGGGAGGAGGAGGGGAGAAGGGGGAGGGATGAGGGGAGGATGGGAGGTACATGTAGGAGGGGAGGTAGGAGGAGAGAATGGGCAGGGAGTGGGAGGGAGGAGAGGAGGGGGAGGGAGGAGAGGAGGGGGAGGAGGGAGGAGGGGGAGGAGGGAGGAGAGGAGGGGGAGGAAGGAGGAGAGGAGGGGGGGGGGGGGGGGGGGAAGAGGGGGGATGAGATCGGAGGAAAGTGAGGAATAGGGGAGAGAGAGTATATCATGTGTCATGTGATAGCTAGCATGACTGGTTGGCCTGTTGTATGGTACACTCACACTCAGCTGGATAATAACTTCAGTGTCAGTGCACTGTCGGCCTAGCCTCGTTCCCAGGCCCGCGCGCCGCTTTCGGTTGCAAATACGAAAGAACGCGGAGGGCCTGGTATGTTTCCTCACGTGAGCATTACGTAATCGACAAACGGCCAAAATTTTCAGAACGAAAAAGCGAAGTTTTGCGTATTGTTCAACCGACTACACGTTCAACGCTTGGTGTGTATAACAGTCGCCCCCCGCTAGCAATATACGTGTGGTAAGTTACCTCGTACCATTGCTCTTCTTGCTGTTCTGAGCCCCAGTTCGCCCACGTTCAATTAAGTCCTTTCTACCACCTTTCTACCCTCGACGTCACGCACGTGAGGAAACATACCAGGCCCTCCGCGTTCTTTCGTGCAACCGAAAGCGGCGCGCGGGCCTGGGAACGAGGCTACTGTCGGCCTATGCAATGCTTAAAGCTTATCATGTGTAATTTAACATGTAATGTAACATGTAATGCACAATGACATTGCATTCTAATTTTTGCGCAGTCGTGGAAATTGCCACTAATCACAAGCAGTCCTACAGTATGGAATTTAGATAGTAGTGTCAAGAATCCACTGCACTGATGACAGCAATAGAAACTACCGGAAACCATAATTACAGGAGTTAGAGCCGGTGGATACCTCTCACCTCAATGTAGTTGGTCAGCCAATAGCACTTTGGGTCGGTGTTCTCCACAGTGAACAACACTGGAGAAGATACAGGTAGAGGAACACGCCATCAAATACACAGCTACAGAATGTTACAACCATGTGACACAGGATTTCTTTCGGGCAATAGCTTTGAATTTCACAGAGGCTAATTTGTTCACCTTGGCTAACCATTGAAGGACAGCATTAACACTGTACAGCACAGAAAATAGCCATTCCCGTCACCTCTTAGGGCTAAGCCATGCCGAGCTGAAACCCGGAGGGAACGGACAATCTTATAGTTTGCTATTGCGCATGCGTGGTGCGCGCTTGCGGTTTACAGTCAACAGTGGAATGTGTGCGTGACTTTGGCGTCAATTTTTTTTATCATCACTGAAGTAGCATCTAACCATAATTATATTAGACTGGATTTCAATTCTACGAACAATGGGGCAGGGTAGCTCGAAAAGTTTTACCGAGATAAACATCCTGTTCGTGAGATACTGTGCGTTCTACTTGCCTGATCGGGCGAAAACCGAATGGCTTTGTAGTATGAACGACCATCACTTGTTCTCCAACGGCAGTGAAGTGATCCCGCTCCGAGCCGCCCTCGAGTCAGTTGAAAACTTCCATGGAAGCTGCCAAGCTTGCCTGTTAGCCCTTTCTGATTGCAAAATCTGACGCCAAGTTCGCCAACTCGACCTTGAACTTTGATGCCACTGCCCATGTTGGCATGCTGTACTCGGACGCTAAGATCATACCAGCTAGAAGGTACTCATATTACTGTTATATATACATTGTTTTTGTTGCAGGTCTCTAGCTAGTTCCTGCGCGGGGGGACAAAGGTAACTTGTCCATTATGTATATTAGTGAGCACATGGTATCCCATAACCTTAAGCAACATTCTTTGCCACCACAGCATTTCTAATGGCCCGGCAGTGGGTGAAATGTGTGTCCAGTGCAGCAGGTGACTCCGAAGTAACACCTACAGCCTAGCGATCAAACTAAGGAAGATGTGGTTCATTGACATTTCGAATACTTGCCCCGGCCCTACCTATGCCACTACAAGCCATTCCCAGAACACTCTCCAGGCCAGTCAACTTCCCAGGATGCTTCTGAGTGGTCGAGGACAGTGAAAAAACACATATGGAGGCTCAGTTGTAGCATAAGGGATACAAATGACCTTTGCTGTACACCCCACAGTTGAAAATTCCTACGTAATTCCTGGAACAGTCACATTGAGGTACTAGGAATTTTCATTCCCAATTCCCAGGATGGTTCTGAGTGGTCCAACACAGTGAAAAAAGAATCCCACATACTGAAGTTGATGGCAATCTAAATTCCTGGAATAATCACACAAGAGTATATTCATTGAGGTAAAGGAATTTCATTAAGTTGTACCTCACAGTATATAGTGTTCACAGGCACTCCCATGTGCTGCATAATCAGTTGATCAAGAAAACAATGTCCCCCAGCAACACATATGTACACAGTCAGATGTGGGATTGAGGCTACAATGTACCAGCATCCTACTGTTCATGCAGGGCACAAGTGTCCCTCCGGAACAGCCGTACAGATGTGGGATTGAGGCTACAAGTACCTACATCTTACCGTTCTTGTAGGGCACAAGTGTGCCTTCCGGTACAGCCCTGATCCTCAGTGGCAATCTCCCGCCATGCTTCTCCAGAATGTACATCCACCCTGGAAAGGAGGAGGAGGAGATCCATGAAAAGTCAGCCAGTTTATTCCAACCAGCAAAGGAAACTTGGACTACTTTCCAAGATCAATGCTCTACCAGCTGAGCTATCAAAGCAGCACAGCAGGTCGCGTTCAAGTTTCCATGTGAAGCAGCCTGGAACACTTTTGTCACTGTACATGCACATGTAGTGCAATATGAGCAAGGATTCTTCAGCAGGCTATATACTTCGTTCCATACAGCAGGAATTTGAATTTTGCATAATTATTGTGTGCATTTCACAGTTAACCCATCAGCCATCCCCCTTTGAATTCTTGTAAGTGGTGTGCCATTGACTAGCTGGTGACACACCACTAGCTACTTACCAGCATTCTGCCTCCCAGTCGTAAGGCATGGACCCTCGTACTAGCCTCGTTCCCAGGACTTCACCAAGATTTTATCTCGCGGCTGTGAGATAAATCCGGGTGGAGGCCTGGGAACAAGGCTACCCTTGTACTATTTCAGATAGTCTGAGGGTTGGAAAACCATGCATGGGGTTGGCCAGCGTGCTGCTCCCCTTGTCTACCGCTGACATTCTCCCATGTCACCCTTTCCACCATGCTCTGCCATAAGCTTGCATGGGGAGTGACTAGCTGGTTTACCAGCTTCACCCAGCCAACTGAAGCTAGAGGTGACCTTACAATGAGCCAATCCCTGTATGGGGCTAAATACGAAACTCAGACATTCAAGTCTAACAATTATATATGTCCTGAGGGTGGCTGAGAGGGACAATCTTCTCCCTCCTAGAAGTTTCTTTGAGCCCAGAGTGGATTTGTCTTTTGCCGTTAGCCTGCTGCAAGAGCGCATGAGTAATACTTGTGGCTCTTGCCTGCTGGATGCTAAGTGCCCAGCTTCAAAGTCAAGAAGAGAATCTACCCAAGCAACAGGCAATGATCGGTGAGCTCAATGCATGGCAAACACCGGGCTGTCCAATATTTTGATATGCCATGTTAATTTTCTTGATGCGTGACAGTCCCGGGTCACTGCTTAGCGGTAACCTTGTTAGCCACTCTATATGGTGGTTTCTCATACGGAGGAAAAAAGGAATTGATATAAGAATCTGAACATCTTGGGTCCCAGGTGACTACACTAGCCTGTCGTACGAAGTTACCTCCACATGCGTGTTGCTCACCGTCATAGTTAAACAGCCCAGGTCCCATGTGCGCCTCGTACACTGCAGCAGCCTCATCAATCTTCTCCTTCGTCACCACCTGACCCAGCAGCCACCGCTGATGGGAGGAGGGCACAGCGGAACAATGTCATGCACTTCAGAAACACTTAGCTCTGAGAGCTTGGGTCAGTCTCAGGACAAACATGGGGATTCAAAACTTTCAGGCAGGACAAAAATTCTAGATTCGAACCAACTGGTTGTACTGCTTTGGTATCTCAATTAGTTTGGCATATTGGCCTTGAAAGCTGGTGGTCATAGACCGGTGGTCACAGGCTCAATCCTGTCGCTGGTTTGACCAAACCCCGAAAAGCATATCTCATGTACAAGCAGTAGGAGGGGTACAGCCCATTTAGTTAGCCTCGTTCCCAGTCCCACGCCCAGCTTTTCGTCACTTGCAGTACGGTAAAAAAGCTGGGCGTGGGACTGGGAACGAGGCTACCATTTATAGTCTCATTCCAAAATCTCTTAGTTCCTTGCCACTTGTAGTATGGAATGTGGGGAGGGAATGCAACATACTGTAATTGACATGGGGATAGTCGTGAGTGGGCGCCCTGAGGATTAGAACAACAAGCAGATCTAGAGCAAAGGCACCAGGTAACTTACACACACGTTTCTATATAGATAGCGGGAGACAACCATCATACACAGAACAGGTAGTTGTTCAAGCAATGCTGCCTTCTAATCCTTGCCGCTCATTGATTACATCATGCTCTTGTGAGATTATGTACAAGGCCCTCCCACTTTTCCATACTGCAAGTGAGCAAAGAGCAATGGCGAGCCTGTACTTCAGAGCCAGTGCCACTTGTCTCATTTTTAGACCCAGCCAAAGGTCCGGGAATGAGAATGTGAGGGGTGGTCACTCCAAGACGCACCACACATGTACTGATGCGACCAGGGTCACAACTTGCGACTGTCCCAAAAACTGTCTGTGACCACGTAACCACACTGATAAACTGTCTGGGACACTGCAACTTTGGAAGAAATCAACCATACCTATGTTGTTGCAGTATACAGAGATCTGCAGTAAGCCACACCCACGCCACAGCTACATTCCCCGTACACGGGATTGTGATCACCGTCACCCCTTGATTGCTTTAAAATATTTTTTTAATCCACAAAAATGAAAACTTCAGTGATATGTTACCTTTATGATGTACTGAAGCCCAAAGAAGGCAATCTCTTGGAACTTGCCCCCTCTAGACTCAAAGTAGGAGTAGACGACTTCCGTACCAGGAGGATATTGCATATGGTGGGTGACCTGTGGGAACAACGAGCAGGAATTACCTCTCCTACGTATACACATGGGACAAGCTCACAGTAGCCTCGTTCTAGCAACTCAATAAAGTGTGCATCACACGAGCATGGAAACGTGGAAACGTTTCCGGAAACAAACGCGCACACCCACCTAATACATACCCTAAGGTCCTGACCACGCCCATAAACCAATTAACGAGGCTTGGTAATCTACATTCTAGCAACTCAATTAGTATTGGTCCGAGGGCGTGACGTCACAGAAACGTTTCTGGAAACAATCGCCCACCTGCCCTAATACATACCCTAAGCCCTGACCACGCCCCTAATGAGATTCATAATGGCGCGTTTCCTGGCCCCGCCCAGCTTAGCTCACAGTGCAGTACATGCAGTACAATATTGGTGAAATGTTTTCACAGCATGCATTGATAGAGATGCCATTCCTTGCAGCTCCCTCCATACTGCAACATCACTGATAGCAAATTATTGGTTAAGCAAGAGTGGAATTCTTCACAATACCACGGATTATCCATGACAATACTAGCTGCCCCTTGCTGAGCAAACCTTGTAGGAGTCGGTCACGAGGCACAGGTTGTCGTTGCAAGGCAAACCCGAGACTGCCATCGTTCAAGCTAGCCTGGGTCCCAGGCTACAGCACAAGAGGTTACACGCCTACCGACACTGAGTCACTTTACAGCTTGACGAATTTTACCCGGAGCATGAAGTTCATGCAGAGTTCATGTGGGTGCAGTAGGCCAAGGGGCGTACTTCCGCTACGTCATTATTATTGACTAATTGCGTGCCATGCCATGCAGCATTAATTAGCTCTCATCTGTGTTTGTCATGTTTGTGTAAGCCACTTGCAGTTTGTTGTCCCCAGGACTTCCCACCTCCAGCTATTGATTGCTTGCAGTATATGCGACTTTTATTGTACCGGTATACTGCATGCGATACCTGGACGCCTGAAGGGCCTGGGGTCAATCAGTATTACTGTCCCTCGGTGAGCAGTAGAACTTTTACCAGGAGCAGGGAACATGCAAGTCACATCCACTGCTTATGGATCAATGACTAAAACTCTAGGTTTCTGTTGCTATGACAACAACTCAGCTGCATTGTACATTTGAAGTAAATTGGATGTACGTTGTCTGAGTTATGGCCTCCCAAATGCGGGATTTCTCTAGCCTCGTTCCCAGGCCCCATTTTCGTATGGGGCCTGGGAGCAAGGCTAGGATTTCTCCCCATTGTAATCTTCTCACTGGACTCTGACTGGAGGCACCTCCAGTGGGAAAAAAACAACAAATTGATGTTCACACCTATTGCAAGTAAATGGAGAACATTATAATATACATGACTGTAGGTAAAACATATTATAGGAAAAAAAAGACAAAAACTACCACCCAAACATATACTCAAGAGCCTTGGAAAAAAAGCCAGTACTTTTCTGTGGTGTGTTAGGATTTGAAGGAGCCACCTGCAATAGAGGGAAAGAGAGGAGTGTGAGCACCTAGTCCGGTTCCCATCCCTCCCCCAAACGCAATGTACCTTGGTGACTACCACCATGGCATAATTATGTACTATGGATATACCGTAGTTGCTCTGAGATGCCCTCAATTTCGAATGACATTCCTTGAATAGGAAGTGCGCTTCATTTCAATTGTAGCTTCTTCCATTCCATAGGATCGAAAATGGAAGAGTTTCTGGATAAAGACCTGGATGAGGGCTGAACGTGCGCCTAACAGCGAATGTGCGTCTTACAGCAAATATGCGTGAGCTGCGTGTAGAAGTGAGCTGCGCCTAATAACGAGTGACTACGGAAATTATGTAGCAAGGCTGCAAACCTCATTCCATTACCCCACACGTACGCATACAAGTGGGGGTCGAGCAATTGGTGTGTTTGTTAGTCTGTCCTAAAAGAAATTCAGGTGATTTGGTGGTAACAACACAGCCATATATACATAGCACGGTACACACAATAACTCGTGTTCACATTCTCAGTAACGTATGGGTCTGGGTCTGCGGAACACAGTCTCAGCCACACGGGTATGTGTTCTGTGAACACCACTAGTTAACTAGAGGCAAAAAAATTTCTCCCAAGAATTAAAAAGGATTTAGTGATGGCCTGTCACATTCGGAATGATTCAAACTCCCGAAAAAGCTAACAAACAAGGAGAATGCCATTACCAGGCTCAGTCCCATCCCATTGAAAAGTGTAGAATTTAGGGATGGGATGGGACTGAGGCTGGTTAATGGCATTCTCCTTGTTTGTTAGCTTTTCGGGAGTTTGAATAATTCCGAATGTGACAGGCCATCACTAAATCCTTTTTAATTTTTGGGAGAAAATATTTTGCCTCTAGTTTGTGTACTTTTCGAGCGCATGAACTGCGCAACTTCTTAGTCATGGTACATGGGGGTACTGAGCCAGATGTTAATTGCCTTGTTCCTCTTGATGGATGTGGACCTTCTGTTGGGCACTGAGCAGGCTGGGATGCTTCCTTCTATTTCCACTAATAATATTGTATTCCATGCATTTTTGATGTTGCTGTTGTTTATCTTGGTGCCTTTGCAGACGTGGGGGTGGGGCATTCAGATCAGAGGGCTCGATGGCAGTCGTGCACGTCATGTGCTTGCAATGGCTCCAAGTATTCCAAAACTCTAGCCTCACTTACAGTTCTGGTCAGTAATGGTACATGTTCTGCAGCCACTGTAGTTACGTCATGAAAAGAAAGCCACGCCTCCACGATGGCATAGTCACGATAGATCTTGGCAAGAACAGGTTAGTAGAAATTCCTCGCAGCGGTAGTGAGGCACCAGATGATGGATTCACAAGGATTCAGCTGATCAGCAAATGCCCGAAATGCAGCCATCACCAGCAAAAAGAATGCAACATGCGTTTGCATGTGAACTGCGCATGCGCAATTGGCACACGTGACCTCTGGTTGCATCAAAATGGCTTCGTGCTAGCAAAGTTCACGGAATCGTAGCCAGCGAAGTGCCGTTCCTGCCAGTATGTAGTCAAAAGGGCCGAAAGGAGCTACTACGACGAAAGCGATGTTGTTTTGTGAGTGAACTAGCTCAGGAAATGCTTTTGTTAGCCAGCTATGCTAGTCAATGAGAAAGAAGAAGAAGAAGAAGAAGAAGAAAGATGATGACGAAATCGGAATTTTACAGCGACTTGTTTCTCGACTACCGCGTACTCTCAGGTACGTTTGCGAGTGTTTTTGTGAACTGCTAGGCAGTATCATTCTGTCTGCATGCTTGGTTTGGGGGGTAGTAGCTTCTTTGGCCGGGTGCATCAGTATGGTATTTTGAAATTTCCTTGGCCATCCCTAAATAGAGAACGCTACCGCATTCTCTGATAATGTATGTGTGGTAAGTTCAAAGTCCAAGCTGTGAGGTCAAAGTTTGATTCTCAGAATGTGATAGTTTACCTTAGCATCAAAATTGGAGACATGACATCAAACTTAATTCACTCAGATAGTTTACCATAGCAACAATAATTATGATGTCAATCAGTATTTTTCAGTTTTGTTTCGACATTGAACTACAATGTACGTTTCGAATTTCTGCTGCTTGAAATGCTTGACATTACACAGAGGTCGCTGAGTGACTTGAGTCCTTTCCCAGTACAGTCTGAGTAAAGTGCAAGTATTGGCCTTCCACGGAAGAGCTTGGTTTGGGACTATCTTATTATGTAGTCCCATCCCTCATGGCGTTGATGACAGACCTGTGAGGTGAAAGCTGCGATCACGTCTGTAGTGTTTAGTTATTACTGAGTGATTATGTCATGTGATTATGTCAGGTGATTATGTCATGTGAAAGATTGAACTAAAAAGTTAGTTGCCACACGGAACATTATATTGGCGACGAGGATAAACAAGGCAATTTTGTACGAGGCCTGATGGCAGCAAGAGTTGATCTAGTGCCGCTTCCTCCGTTCGACCCGTTAACAGAACCTAGTTCGATCGCTCAACGTTGGAAAACATGGAAACGTCGATTCGAGACGTATCTAGTCGCTTTGAACGTAACAACTGCATCTGTTAAACAAACGCATTTTCGCGTATGGATCCGATTCGCAACTCAAAGTGCGCGGACAATTCACAGTTGACATTGGTACGAGGGCAAAGCACATACAGACAACAGTACATGTCTTGCAAGGGAACCATGGCTCTCTCCTGAGCTACGGGACGGCACGAGATCTTGGTCTTGTCGAGGTCAAAGTCAACCAAATTCAAAGCCAACATGCCAGTGAGGAGTTCATCCACCAGTTTCCCAGCATGTTCCACGGCATTGGAAAGCTGAAGGATGTAGAAGTTCAGCTCCACATTGACAAAACCGTCAAGCCAGTAGCACAAGCGGCACGCCGAATTCCCTTCCATCTTTGGAAGCAGGTCTCAGATGAGCTCGACAACCTTGAACGTCAAGGCATCATCGAGAAAGTTGAAGGACCAACACCATGGGTATCTCCACTTGTGGTGATCCCCAAAAAGAAAGGAGGTGTTCGTCTGTGTGTGGACATGAGGGTTCCAAACAAGGCCATCCAACGGGAAAGACACCCGAGTCCGACAGTGGATGACCTTGTGTGGTATAGACGTCATTGTTCACGCCCGGTAAGTTTTACGTCATCTGCATAAATCCACGTGGTTTTATGTAATAATTAAGTGCATGCGCAAACAGCGGATACCAGACGCTTGATTGACGTGATATGACATCCGGTTGCTCTGTTGCAGCCATTAGGTATTGCAATGAGTGGCAAAATTGGTAGGGGGGGGGGGGGGGGGGGGGTTGAAACCTGCACGTCACAAAAGATATACCGATTACGCGACTGTGGTAATGAACAAGAGACCTGGCGTTGAAGATGGTGTGCAAAGAGTGAGAAGTACGAACGAGAACAACGCAGTATGCTGGACATACCTGTAACATGTTGTGGCAACAACCCTAGCCAGGATCCGAGCACTTTCTTCCACCAATTTCCAAGCAATCCAGGTAGGAGACCAAGATGGCTCAGCATGTTTGGGATGGATGCGATGCAGCTGAGGTCGCAGTCGCAAACTTGTTCCAGGTACTTTCCCGACTGCGATACCAAAAGAGAACCAACGGTTCGCTCAGGCCTGCTCCCGGTACGTCTGCGGCAGTAAATGTCACAGAAACCATAGCTATTACTTTCGAAGTAAAATAATCTAGCTGTGCAGAAACAGAGCCTCAACACTGGAGGCAGGGGGGCTGTAGACATGGCTTTGTTCTCATTCGTACTTCAACCGATTCTCACACACACTCCCCTCACCGTCTTGAACGTCCAGGTCTCTTGTTTATCACCGCGGTCACTTACTAATAAATTGTGTGATCGGTATAGCTTTAATCGCGCACATTTCAAACGCCCACCTGCCGATTTCGCCATTCACTGCAATACTTAACATGGCTGCAATAGAGCAACCGGATGTGACGTCACACATTCCGTGAATACATTCGCTTGTGTGCAACTGGCTTATTGGTGAAATAATTATCTGGAACTTAATCAGAGAAATTCAGAATAAAATATTACGCAAAACTTGGGCTCAGGCCTAATAAGTGAGGGGCCAAGCCATGCTGTGGTGTCGCATTCACCTGGTGCTGGCTGCTGGCAGCGTGGTAGGCAGCAGTGAGGGGTCGAATTGTGGAGGGTCTCTTGCTGGGGGTGGAGGGGGTTGACGGAGTGGAGGGGGCAGCGGGGTGACCTGAAACATCATCAGCAGGAGAAATGGAGTAGCCCTCAATAATGGACTGCAGAGGAGACAGACAGTACATGTAGTAATGCAGTACCGAATAATGCAATACTCGAGACTGTTACATAATCAATGCAGTGTTGGGAGGTGTATGCGTGCTAGGTAGTCTCGCAGGTCAGACAGAAACACACGGAAAATTATGTATGGTGACTACTGCCAATGTTCTGTGTCGTAATGGAATTGCAGGTCATGTGACTAGTAAAGTTGCTTGCTTGAATCTGGTTGGCTCTGCCAACATTCCGGAAAATGTCACAGAACGCTGGTAATACCATATTTCCGCGATCAAATGCCGTGGCTACTATTTATTTCATCACGCAATTTACTGCTGCTACTATTCAAGGGTGGCCACTAATCAAAGGCAGTGTTTATTCAGCACAAACAAGGAAGTGGGGAAACAGATTTGGGCACCGTGTATGCACAAACAAGAAGTTTTGTTTCAGCCCTGGGCTGTGTGGTACCATCATAATCATACCGACAAAGTGGTAGGAAACACCAAAGCCATTACTGTCGCGAAAGATTTCGCTGGTCACACGTTGCTCGCCCCCCCCGTGCCTTGACCTCAGAAAACGCTAAACGTTCTTAGACAGCTCTCAGGGAATATGACCAACAATCAGTTCTCCTCTCTTCACGGTCACAGCGAAACAGTCACAGTCCTTGAGGGCTAGATAAAGTACTTCGATCGCCGACCGTTCGAATACTAGCCGCGGCTGGCAGCATTTATTTCATTCAGCTCTTCTGGAAGTGTGGCTATTATTCAAGTGCGGTGTTTGATCACAGAAATATGGTAGTCACCAGACGTACTTTCCGTACGTTTCTGTCTGGTCCGCGAGACTACCACAGACGGCGCAGGTCCCGCAACATATCATCATGCGTCTTGCCGAACCCACAATGTTCTGAAAGTTTGCGAAGTTGGGCCACAAATGCCAACATGCTCTCTCCAGCCTAGTGTTGAAATTGTATCTTTGTACAAGGAAAGATGGAGCCGGGTTGATATTGACTGCATACCAGTTGGAGCAGCTGTTCGAACATCTTGTCCGCAGGCTTCCCTGGAGCCGTTAAGTTTCAAATGAGTTGGTAAGTTGAGACCACAACAGGTGAACAGAGTAGATCTACACTTGGCCAGAGCTGCCCACTTGCCCAATGCTGTCGGCGCCAAAACAGTGTTCGAGTTGTTCCAAGTAGGACACCCAATCCTCCACGCTTCTGTCGAGCTCCGATGGAGCCATCAGTTGCCATGTGAATTTGCTTTAGTCCTCGATGCCAAATATAGTAAATCACTACTAACTAGTGCTGGGCAATATCAAAACATACCATCACAATAACAAAAAAATAATAATTATCACAATAATTATTGACACCTGCATGGAATCACTAATTATGTCAGTTCATGGCTTTAGGGATGGACAATACTGGTTATCAACTAATTCAACATCCTGTACTGTGTAACTGGTAAAGATCGATATAATTATTGTCACAATAATGAAATATTGCCCAGCACTACTACTAACTGGATAGAGCAACAATCTCGCCTAATCGCACTAAGGCAGTGATGGCCAACAGAGTGAACACCAATTCTAATGCTAGAGATTATCAGGAGCTTATGAGCGCCACGAAGCGGCGCACATAAGTTCCCGTTATGGGCTCCTGAGATTATTACAGTCAGAAAACTACAGCCACTATAGCACTAGTTCAGACAGTGGGCACGCAGGCCCCATACAGTGCACAAAGGAACTGTGCTAAAAGCAAATGTGCACAGAGCCTCTAAGGTGCCCCATAAGCCTCTCTTTAACGAACTATCCAGCATGAGCCTACACTCGCATATCCCAGGGGAAATATCTGCACAACAGCACGAGGAGGGAGAGGAAAGAGCACTAGCAATGGTGAAACAATACTTGCCAAATGGTGACTACCTGTAAACATTTGCTTTCGTATTTTACTAGTGCTTGCTAGTTACGTAACTCTGCTATGCGTTATACACTGTGTAGTTGAGGTTATTGTGTTTCCCCTGTCGTGGTTTATCTATTTTTCGGAGTGAGCCATCATTCTTCTGTTCACGTTCCCTTTCTTCCCTTTGGTGGTGAATAAATCTTTTCAAGTTCTTTTCAAGAGAGAGCACTAGCAATGGTGAAACGATACTTGCCAAACTGTATGTGCATTTCTTGGCCACCTGTAATCGGACTTGTGTTGTGCGGTGTGCACACTAATAGAGTGTCTACTCACCGGCTTACTTGTGTATATTCTGGGTTTTGTTTAGTTTCACTAGTCAAAAATATCTGATTCAAAAAACAGACGTTTCGGTGGCTATACAGCTACCATCATCAATGCATAAAACAGTAAAACACCCGAGGGCAAGCTTAAGTACAATTGTGTATATTCCATGCATGGCTAGCATACAGATTGCAGAGAGTGGGTGCAAATGGAGTAGCGTCAAGCTCATTACTTATTTGCCAACAATGTGTTTCAGATAGACTTATCCCCAGGTGCATGACTAGTACTTTACGCCGATGACATGCTCCTCTATAAACCTGTGGGGGGTGGCGAAGACCTGATACACCTGCAGTCAGACATCGATAAAATCAGTCATTGGACCCGAGAGAACTTTCTCACCCCAAATGCAAGAGCGTAAAAGGTCTCTTTTAGCTAAGAGAGTCCTACGGAGAAAAGAAATCTTAGACTATTGGTTAATGGCGCGCATGAATGTCTTAATGACCAATAATGTGGAAGAGTAGGATGGCGGATTGCCCAGGTATGCAGCAATTTTTAGTATAGTAAATGTGTTAATAATTTGAACTACTGATCCCACAACAGCTGCATGGGCTTGGCTAGTGGGCCCCGGCCCCCGCAGCCCTATAGACCCCGCCAGCCGCTCCAGTCATGAGAGCCGGGTCCAGCTTGAGGTCCAGCTCGAGGTCCAGCTCAAGGTCCAGCTCCTCCTCCTCCTCCACCACCTCAAGGTCCACCAGATCCTCCTCCTCCTCCCCTTCCACCCGATCCCCACCATGGAAGCGGAGGAGGGGGTGGAAGAAAAAAAAATTCCTCCTCCTCCTCCTCCAAGCCTACTGAAAAAGTATAATCAGAAGACCATACTTAGTGGCATCTGGACTTGAGAAAGGAATCAAGTTTATTGTTACCATGTCACCTATCATGGCCAAAGTATACGTAGTCAGTGAGGCTGACCTTATTCAGTGTGACATTACCATTGTACATATTCAATGCGGTACCATTTGACAAGGTTAGGAGTGGCTGCATGGCTAGATTAGACTTTTGCATATGGACTTGAAGTTACTTGATAAGTTTAAAAGAAGTTGCGGTGATTTTGAACTTCGATTGAAGTTGCTGGGTGTAGTCACAGACTGATCTGATGCCGAAATCAAAGGCCTAAGGATGGCAGTTGGCAAGGACACAGCAGAGAAGTTGCTGAAAGGCTGCAAAGTGCATTGGAAACAGTCATGTCAACGTTTTGCTGACAAGGTAAGTAGCTCAATCAAAGGACATAAAGTGGGAGAAAAGAAAGAATTTTATCACAAATAGGCCGTTCAGTTGAGTATCGTTGCTTATTTTAAAACCCTGTGTGGCATCTTTTCCATAAAGCAGCTTCTTACACCTACGGTTGGTTCCATCAGTGACGCAGCATTCATAGTGACTGGTCATCCGCAAAAAACTGGGAACAGTGATGGGCTAGGTGTGACTATGCTCTCAAAATCATTTTCTACAATGGAGGATAAAATATGGAAGCAGTGTCCAAGCACATGAACCACAAATGCCGTGGAAACGAAATTAGGATTGTACAAGTGATGTGCCACAATCCTTGCAAGGTTGACTAGGAGGCTTGCTTAATTCGTAGAGTCTTAAATAGGGTCAGAATGACTCACTTTCATGTTGTTAAGATATACGTATGTATGTTGTTATCTTGCCATTTCTTATTCCATTATCTCACACGTGTGTGCATGCACACATTCAGGTGGCGATACCAGTGTGGCGTCAGAGATCAAGCTGTCATGGACGAGGTGCTGGTGAGAGTGGTCACGGTCAGGGTCGAGGTACCAGTTGCCGCGGATGAGTTGCTGGTGAGGGTAGTCAGGGTACCAGTAGCCTGCTGGTACGTAAGAAGAGTCGTGGTGGAGATAACAGTCACCTGGTGAGAGTATAGTCCTGGTGATGGCGAGAGCGGTGATCAAGTGCACCTGATTCCTTTCAGTTTGCAATAATGGACTGCTACAAACCATGACTACCAATGTGCTATCATAGCTATACTACACAAACACATTTACTATACTTTCTCGTAGACAAACCTAAGTGGACCATGGGACCTGTTATAACTTCAAGTGGTAACCAACCACCGCCACATCAGCTTCCCGGTTTCCGTGAGCCTGTGGGTCCCAGCTTCCCGGTTTCCGTGAGCCTGTGGGTCCATCACAATGCACTAAAGACTCCAAGACGCTACTCCAAGTACAACAATTACTTCTCACTACTGTAATTCTCGATTCTGTCGGTCAGCAAACAAAGTTGTTTGCAGAGCAGAAAGCTGCTGATCTAGGGAGGAACTGATGGTATTCATAGCTTGAACTCTGTGTGTGTGTGTAAGCAGAGTGTTATTGAGAAAACATCGAAGGAGTTTGACTGTGCGGAGATTTCCAAGAATGCATTGGTTGCGGCTACGAGCTTAGTCACGCTTGATGGGCTACCATTGATATCCGTCAATCAGCGAGTTGATGTAAAAATCAAGGTAAGAAGAAAGGTGTGGTTACCATGACAGGCTAACATGTTACTTATTCATGCTGCAATGGGCATGCTACGCCTTCCTCGGGTAAGAGGATTTTGGTCTACAACAGCTGTTTTGTCCACACCGTGGTTCCCTTCTGTGATGTCAAGGGATCGTTTCTTTGTGATCTTAGATTCTACACTTGGTTGACTCTAGTAAAGAAGTGAAGAAGGGAGAGGAGGGGTATGATCCCTTGTACAAGGTACGACCTCTTGTAAATCATCTGTCGGCAGTATTCCCACAGTATTATCGACCATCTCAATAGATGAAATGATAATAGGCACATGGTGCTGGGTGGCATTTCTTCAAAATAAATCAACCCAATTTGGAATCAAAGTGTGGGTAAACTCTGAGGCAAAGACAGGCTACGTTTTGTCCTTCCAGGTATATACTGGTGCTCATGAAAGACTACCAGGGAACAGAAGAAGCGAAGAGGAAGAGAACACATCAGCAGAGAAAACAGGCTGAAGCCGAGAATGAAATCAGTTCCTGCAGTTTAGGGGAAATAAAAGGCACTCAGATTACACAAAAGGTCCCAGCACTTTTTGGGTGATTGTTAGACACCCTATCCCACTCGAAATAATTGTCCACCAGTGACATTCGCTGCCGTGCACTCATTGCCCCACTGGCGATAGGCGGAAATTGTACCCTCCAGGCCATCCGCCTAACTCAGATGTGACATGTAGTGGAAAAACCCATCAAAGGCTGATGGCGACGTTCTGTACCATCCTCCCCCCAGCCACAGTCCCAAGATTGTTAATCCAAACCTTAAAATTCCTCTCGGAAATGGCTGGAGTTATTGGAGAACAATATTAAATTTAATATCGGATACTATAGGATATCTTTGGCTCACTGTCCAAAGTCGGACAAAACCGGACCAACACGTCCCTCTGGCTGAGGAGTCCAGGAACTCAATACTGCAAAGGGATTGTTCTGGTACAGTCGTTTGGCCTTTGGAGTAGCGTCAGCTCCCCCGCTACTTTCCAACAAATCATGGCGACCATACTCCAAGGAATCCCCACTGTGTGCACCTGGACGATATCCTTGTGACGGGTGCAACTGATGAGCAGCACCTCAAGACCCTAGAGCAAGTCCTGAGCAGGCTAGAGGGTGCTGGTGCTCTACTTAAGGTTACGGGATACTCGTGCAGGCGCCGTGTGAAGGGAAATGTATACTTAAGCTCACTAACCAAGAATCTCTGGTAACCCTGTCTTAGTGAGATGGATCTGCAGTTATTTGATGGGTAGGAGGCAGAAAGTCGTAGTGGACGGCGAGACATCTGAATCCATAAGTGTTGTCTCAGGTGTGCCCCAGGGTTCAGTGTTGGGTCCCCTTTTGTTCCTGATATACATAGACGATGTCACAGATTCTGCCCTATCTCCTGACTCTAAAGATATCCCTATATGCAGACGATATGCTGCTTTTCAAGACCATCACCTCAACTGGTGACTATGTGGAGTTGCAGAAAGACATTGACACCTTGAACAATTGGGTGACTACAAACCATCTCTCTTTCAACACCTCGAAATGTAAATACATGCTCATCTCCAGGAAGAAATATCCATCTCATCCTCCTACCATGGTGATTGGTTCCTCAACACTAGAGAGAGTCTACTCCTATAAGTACCTGGGCCTACGCCTCACATCCACTCTATGCTGGTCAGACCACATTAACGACATCTGCATTAAAGCCAAGAAGCTGATTGGTATGCTATACAGACGATTCTATAAGAACATGGATTCACAAAGTCTGTTCCAACTGTACCTTACTTTGGTGAGGCCTCATACCGAATATGCTAGCCAAGTCTGGAACCCTTACTTGCAAAGAGACATCCAACAACTGGAATGAGTGCAGAAGTTTGCACTACGAATGTGCTCAAAGCGGTGGGACTTAGGATATGAGGAATTGCTCAACCTTTTCAACATCCCTAACCTTGAGGATCGTAGGAAGTACCTAAATCTGTGTACAATGTATAAAATAGTTCATGACCATGTATATTTTCCTTACGGTGTGTTTGTACCCAGAGCCACTACACTAAGGTCTGCATCTAAGTTAGTCTTTCATCAACCATTTGCTCGCACTAGTTCGTTTTTACATTCATTTGTCCCTCACACTTGTGCTTTATGGAATAAACTACCTGGTAATATTACGCATGCATGTACTCCGTCAGCATTTAAGTTTTCTCTTACTAATTGTTTGTATCGCAATAGTTAACTAACTTTTCGTTGGGTATACTTAAGTTAGCCTGTGGCTACTGTATGTCCTTTGCAATGTCTATATATTGCATAAATTTTCATATATAATAATTATATATAATTACACTCCTGGTAGGGGAAAAATTGTGCCGCGTAATGTAATCTTTACACTCCTGGTATAGGAAAAATTGTGCCGCGTAATGTAATGTAAATAATTAATAAACGTTTGACTATTTCCGAATGGCCTACAAAGATTCTGACTACACCGTCGTGATCGCTATGATGCAGTGACACAAAATCAAAATAATTGTGCTGAAACTCACCTTGGTGGTGGAGATATGAGCGCTTTTGTCTCGCCGTGGCCGCCATTACTCGAGTGCTCTCTTCAACTTCCGGTGGCAGTACCGTTCTTAGGATAGGCACACGAAGATTCTGACCACACGCCCGTGATCGCTGTCACGCTTGCATGCCAAAACTCACCGTGCTGGGGAAGTTGCGAGTGCTGTAATAATGTCTTGTCTTCCTTTTGGTCGCCATTGCTCGCGATCGACTGAGCGTGGGTGCCACGTGGCATGTGCGTTAATTGGAACGTACTGCGCTACGCAACCGGGGTTGCAACACGGCTACACGTACTTTATGAAAGGGTACTCGAGAGCACTCTAAATCTGATCATCCCTGTGTATAGCTATCATGGTATTCCCATGATGTGTGATGTGAACGAACTGACACACTTAGCTTGAGCTACCATTTAACCGCGGCTACCAGGAGTGCGGTTGCCCCTCGAATCTAAACTAATCTAAATAATTAATAAACGTTTGACTATTTCCGAATGGCGTACAGAGATTCTGCCTACACCGTCGTGATCGCTATCATGCAGTGACACAAAATCAAAATAATTGTGCTGAAACTCACCTTGGTGGTGGAGATATGAGCACTTTTGTCTCGCCGTGGCCGCCATTACTCGAGCGCTCTCTTCGACTTCCGGCGGCAGTACTGTTCCTAGGAAAGGCACACGAAGATTCTGACCACACGCCCGTGATCGCTGTCGTTCACTGACGCTTGCATGCCAAATCTTGCCGTGCCGGGGAAGTTGCGAGCGCTGTAATAATGTCTTGTCTTCCTTTTGGTCGCCATTGCTCGCGATCGACTGAGCGTGGGTGCCACGTGGCATGTGCGTTAATTGGAACGTACTGTGCTACGCAACCGGGGCTGCAACGCTGCTACACGTACTTTATGAAAGGGTACTCGAGAGCACTCTAAATAATTATTTCTGATCATCCCTGTATATAGCTATCATGGTACTCACACGATGTGGATATGTGATAATAAACGAACTGACACACTTAGCTTGGGCTACCGTTTAACCGCGGCTACCAGGAGTGCGGTTGCCCCTCGAAAAAAATATTTAAAAAAACTTGATTTTAGAGGTGGAGGTGCGCTGTCACAAGGTGCAGGGCATGACGGAAACTTAATTACCGATACGCTGTATAGCCTTGCAAAAATGAGCGGCTAAGTTCACCAAAAAGCCGCATTTACCGCTTTTCTCGAGCAAGACAGCAGATAAATATGCCAGGGATTATGCTATCAAAAAAAGCTTCCGTCATGCCCTGCACTTTGTGACAGCGCACCTCCACCGCCAGAATCAAGTTGCTCACGCTCTTCGTACCAGAGATTATTGGTTAGCGAGCTTAAGTATACATTTCCCAATACATTTCGCACGGCGCGCACGAGTATCCCGTAACCTTAAGAAGGGAAGGTGCGAGTTCATGTTGCAATCTACTTGGGTCACCAGATCTCAGCTCAAGGTCTTCAGCTGACTGATGATGACAAGGTGGATGCCCTCCATAAGGCCATGGCATTGAGCAATGTGAGCCAATTGAAGTCATTCCTATTGAATTATTACAATTGCCTAACCATTCTCACAACCTAGCACCCCATACAGTGTACACAGGTCATTCCAGAAGCAAGCTCCGTGAGAGTGGGGCCCTGCCTAGCGGGAAGTGTTTGATGAGGCTAAGGCAGCCCTCTCCTCAGACCAGGTCTTATGACCCTGAGAAGGAGCTGGTCCTTGCGCGTGATGCCTCTTGATACAGAGTGGGTGTGGATAACCTTCATTGTAATTGTCAACATGCTGACAGAAAACTCCCCTCTTTGTAATACAGAATCTCAATACTTGAAGCTAGCACGAGGTGCAGCTGACAACAAGAAGAGGACCTCCATTACCAGTTTGGTAGCAGATGAAATGCCTGCCATCCTCGATACAGTGCAGAAGCCCCACCCCTAACCGCCCTCTCAACAAAGCAGCCATGACATGATAGCACACCGAAGTGGTCCAGAGACTGAGAGGCAACATGGCCTGGGGAATGGCCTCATCGACCATGGTCCTGTATCCATTGACGTAGCCATGTGGCAGACATTGCAAGAAAGAGCTTCGTCAGGTACCAATCCTGGTGCGTCTAACTTTTGTTTATCTGATGTCATGACGTGACCAGATATCAAAGGTCTCCTCTGAATCAGCACTCCACAAGAGACTGGAGGCCTGGGAAAGAGCCTTGGCTGCTATAGCTTCCCAGTTCTCAAACACACAGCACACACACAAACATACTTGGCGGTACACCCACACATGCACACACCAAATCTACTATGTAGACACAACTCGCACCAAAAGTGGTCAAACCTTGTCTATGCAGGGCTGCACTCCAACCATGATACCGTTTCCGTACACCTTTCCATTCTTGCTGAGCGCCTGCAACATGATAATATGTAGGTTGCCTCATCAACAGGGCCTTTCCTTCAGGGTGGTAATTACACACCAACCCTAACTTCATTTCAGGGCCACACCCTTCAATTGTTGGTGTTGTCATGGGAATGAGGTTATAAATTTTTTGATGAGGTGTCTATTGGGATTTTAGATCAAAGCACGTTATACTGTAACGTCTAAATGGTTCGAAAGATACAACCCACAGTCTAAGACAATTATTGCACTCAAGCAGATCTCTTAGCCATTTAGAGACCTTCGGGATGCACCTATAATTACCTCGAGATTCGCCCTCGGTGATTATAGGTAGGACTCTAAAACAGCTAAGAGACCTGCTTGAGTACAACAACCTATACACAGTACAAGCCATTACAACATAGGCACACCTTCTTTGCCTGTAGTCGGGACTGGTACCGTATGTGCATCCAGTTCCCATTAGAGGTGACCTGGGAGTGTGATATTCACAGAAATGGATGAGTAACGTCAACGCTCATGGTAGCAGACAAGGCTACCTACTAGGGGTGGGCAATATATCGTTATTATCGTATATCGTGATATTAAGAGCCCACAATAATCGTATCGTGGTGGTTTTTAAATTATCGTCATATCGTGTTCACACTATTAGTGGTGTTGTTTTTGCAGAAATAAGGCATGCAGTAGCTAAATAGTGAATACATGCAATTTATGACAACATGATAAATGCTTGGCTTTGTAGAAATATTCTAGTGTGGCATGAGAAGTCAAAAAAAACTAGCCAAAACACATTATCGTGATAATATCGAATATCGTGATAACTAACACATGATATATCGTGACCACATTATTCTGATATCGCCCACCCCTACTACCTACAAATGTACGATGAGCTAGGCCATCTTCCTGAAGGAAGAGAGGTCTCCGTCAGGAGTGATGCAGGGCTTCATATACAATGTAGGGAAGGCCCTGGGAATCTCAACCTCTAATCACACATACAGCATGAGCAGGTTGCAGTGCTCAGAACAGTTGCTCTTATCAGGTACGTACTACACAGACTTGAACCCATTAGATTGTTCCTTATACATGTACGTGTAGCCACCTCTGATGATGAGTTCCCAAACCCATCCGGCAACAAGCAAACAGACTTCGATCGATGTGGAATCCCCTCCCTTCACACACCGTCCACCTCACGCCCACACACACCACTCACCCTCTCCACCTCCTACACACTCCTCCCAGCCCCCCCACACCCTCCCTATCCCCACCACCCTCACTACACCCACACACCCTCCCTATCCCCACACACCCTCCCCACACCCACATACCCTCCCTATCCCACACCCACACACCCTCCCTTTCCTCACACTCTCCCCACAAGCACGCCCCCCCCTCCCTACCCCTACATCCCCCCACACCCCCACAACTCTATACTACCTCACCCAACTGCTTCTAACCACCACCACTGACCACATGCTTCAGAATGGTTCCGTACTGCGAGAACTGCTCCAGGATGTAGGAAGAGGCGGCCGATGGAAACCCAAATATCGTCACCCAGTAATCGTTGTAGTCATCTTCACTTGTCAGGTTCTCACTGAAAACGTAAAACCAGCACACTGTCACAAATTGATGAGAAAAGGTATGCTGGAAAATATTCGACCAGAAATGCTTTCAGAGCGCAAAGTGCAAAGAGTTAGTGTTGCACTGATAATCGGATCAGCTACACTGTATCATATAGTTGCTGGCTATTGGCGCATGAGACAAAATGTGAAGTGGGGGTTACTCCTGCATAAAGGAAGAGAGAGTTCCTTGATACCAACTACAAAGTTCTTCAACTGAATGCTTCAGTCATCATCAGGGCGAAATTGGGCAAATTGGGCAGTCATCATCAGGGCAAAACATAGCTATTGAATGTGTTCCACATCTCGTGTTCGTTTGATTTCAAAAAGTTGCATATGCTCCACTGGTAGCAACTGTCAGGTGGCTAACTCGAATAAAATCTTTGGCCTGCTGTCCCCAGATACACATCAGTGTTGGAACCACTTAGTCAATCATGACAACTATCATACATGTATTAGATATAACAAGTTAGTCTCATCCCCAGTCCATCTCCCGTTCCACTTTCTGGACTGAGTACCTGACCTCTGAACCTTGCTTGGTTCAAAGGTCACATATGGAGCTAAAAACGGAGCTGGAGAAGACCTAGGAACAAGGCTAATAATAACTATCTTCAGTACTAGAGTTAAGCGACAAGTGGAAAGCTCTCACCCTTGTGAGTAAAAGGGATCCATCTGAGCTGGGGATGGGGGAGTACGTCGTACTGTTCCCATGTTCCCGAAGCTGCCTACAGTGCCTGTGAACATGTATGCATGTGATAGCATTGGGCAATGATGTCATGCGAGCGTCATGAGATACTGTGAATGTTGGGTGATTCCATGCATGCATTAGACATTTCATGAGGCTAAGAATTAAGTACAAGTGCCTGGAATATCAAAAAGCCGTAATATTGTAGATTCACTGCAATGTACGTGGATGTCAACTTGATGGGCTGTGTACATGTACAATGTATAGACATACCATAGTCGCACATTATTAGGCGCATGCGCCTATTACTCCATAGGAAGGAAATATGACAACTGTTTGCTGGCTCAAACCTGAAACAGAAGCAACGCGTTTGCTCACTGAGAAGTTTGGACCTGAATTCTGGCAGAGAACTGTCATTGTTTCGACCAAAGCAAACATGTTTCGAGCATGACTGGGAGGACAAGACGAAAAGAAGACCTGCAAAATGAAGCTTGTCATGCATTTGTAGTTGGATCGCAACTGAAATCTCAAAAGGTTCCATCGGAAATTGGAGGTGAGATTCCAGCAGTTGGTTCTGGCAGCGATGCGGATAGGGAGCTGCCGTATGTCTCGGAAGAAGCAGCAAAGTCAATCATGTCTAGTATTGTCTACCCGGCAGAATTGTGGATGACATGCCTAGAGTGCGTTTCTAAGAAAGCTCGGGGGAATTTGTTATAGCTACTGCTCCCCAGCGATTCAAACTGCAGCCTTTAGAAGAAATGTTGAGTCGTAGAAGGTCTGATAGAGTCCCAGGAATAAAGGCTACATGATGGTCATGCAACACATAAGATAAATATTGCTGAAATGCGGAAGAAGCAGCAGAGTGAATGGAGACAAACCTGAAACAGACAACACAATCCATTCTAAGTCAGCTCACAATCCATATCGTTAAATGAGGGGCAATTACGACGCTTTATGGGGGTATGTAAAGATATAGAGAAGGATATCCATAGCTTAGCAGCAACTGCAGGAGGAGCAACTCTTGGTGCTGCTATCGGAATAATCGGAGGACCACTGGGAGTAGCCGTTGGAGGACTTGCTGGGGCAGCGACTGGTGCAAGTCTTAGTGGCCACCTGGCACGCACGACTACGGCAGCAAACAATGACCAATACAGGACTTCAGCTTTCGGGAGCCTTCATCAGTTGATAGTGGGCACAACTGACTCATATAAACGTTACATGAAGAAGAGGGGAAATTAGCTAGAGCATTTTCACAATGTGTAACTTTTCAGGTTGTCTAGCAGCTGATGAAGGCTCCCCAGCTGAAACATCTTGTACCTTCAATGTCTATGCTCCTTCAAGTCGACTTCTGAACATGAAAAGCATCTTCATTTCTGGTAGTGTTATAGCCAGTTGCTTTCTTGGGTGGAAATTTGAAATGCTTGTAATTATGGTCATTAGAATGCATTTCAAATTTTGACGATTGGAAAGATGGAGTGCTTCAATAGCATGAGAGACTAACCACGTACATAGATGACATACGTATGGGAGGCCAGTGCTGGAGAAGAATTAACATCCATTGTAAGAAGGGAAACCATGCCGATCTATTTGCAGTGGTGACAGTTACTGGCCTGGCTGATTCACCGTTTGTGTCTAGTTCTCTATTTACTTCACAGATCACAACGTGAGGGACAATTTTAATAGAGGACCTTGTGGATCGAACACACTTTCAATGGGACGCAGGTACTTGTACTAACAAAGAGCTGTACATACATGCACATGTGCGTGTACGACAGCACCTATGCATGGTACAGTGCAATCGTAAATTTGCAGGTGAAAGATTTGTGGGTGGAAATTTCATGACTACATGTAGCATCGCAGAGGAGGTTGGCCACTGCATACATCACGAGTAATTATTGACTTTCTGTCATGTGACAAGTGGACGGTTATTAAAGTTATTGCAGATAGCCATACAAATAGAGGACCGTTTCTGTGGCTGCTATGGAGTGTTCCCAGTTGGCAATCGTTGAACGCGCTTTGCAAAACCGACGAGACGGCACCGAACCTCCACTCAAGTCTCGTGGGCCAGATGTTTGCGGCACGCGTGGGGACCATCTGACCCGGGAGACTACTTCCACTCGTTTCTGCCATGCCGCAGCTGAATCTTGAAGGGCTCGGCCTTTTATAACGACAACAGATGCCTACGCTTCCCTGCGAGCCAGTATTCCTGTTGATTGAGCCGGGGCGCGATGGTGAAAACCGTCGAAACAATGTCTATGGAAAGTATTGTACTTAACATGCATTACGTAATCCATGGTATCGGATTTCACGTGACTTTAATGAGACCTGATTAGAAAAGGTCAACCTTGGCCGTCCTCCTCTGGTAGCATCGTAGGTGACCCACGAGAGGGCAGCCTAAAGCTCGTTCCCATGCAGGCCCCAACCCATCTTTTGCGGCTTGTAGCTAAGTATGAAGCCACAAAGCTGGGGTGGGATCTTGGAATGAGGCTAGGTTTAGGGATGCAAAAGGTAGCAAATAGTCAACTGAGGAATCATGGCCATCCAGAAATGAAAAATGGGATTCGGGATATTGCAGTCAGCATGTAGAGGATTCGACAACTTACCCGGTGTAGAGTTGGCTCTGGTTCTAAGGGTTGGCGTTCCAGCACCAACACCCCTGTGAGATGTGTTCAGCATACCACTGAAATTGAGCTGCATTCTTTCTGGTGAGGCTGGGGGGGGGGGGGAGGGAGGGAGGGAGGGAGGGAGGGAGGGAGGGAGGGAGGGAGGGAGGGAGGGAGGGAGGGAGGGAGGGAGGGAGGGAGGGAGGGAGGGACGGAGGGAGGGAGGAAGGGAGGGAGGAGGGGAGGGAGGGAGGGAGGGAGGGACGGACGGAGGGAGGGACGGAGGGAGGGAGGAAGGGAGGGAGGAGAGGGGAGGAGGAGAGGGAGGGAGGGAGGGATGGAGGGAGGGAGGGAGGGAGGAGAGGGAGGGAGGGAGGGAGGGAGGGAGGGAGGGAGGGAGGGAGGGAGGGAGGGAGGGAGGGAGAGAGGGAGGGAGGGAGGGAGGGAGGGAGGGAGGGAGGGAGGGAAGGAGGGAGGGAGGAGAGGGAGGGAGGAGAGGGAAGGGAGGAGAGGGAGGGAGGGAGGGAGAAGAGGGGAGGGAGGAGAGGGGAGGGAGGAGAGGGGAAGGAGGAGAGGGGAGGGAGGAGAGGGAGGGAAGGATTATATTCATCACACATTTGCATGTGGTTCCTACTACTCTACATAGTCCTTGGTACATGTAAGTCCTCAAGAGTTGCTCAGTAGGTACATGTACAGTGTATATGTATATACCGTAGTCTCCCGCTAATACGCCCCCTTCGATAATATGCCCTCCCCCTCCTTTCGCCCAAGTTTCTGCACAGGGTAGTTTGACTCGTTTTAACGCCCCCTGGTGAGCATCTACACGTGTGCAAATTCAGATTGTCTCTCTGCAGTGTAGTGTCACCTTTGACATCGACGATACAAGTCATCTTTCTGCTAGAACTACTCTTCTGCAGGAAATAACTGTCCCGTGGTACATGAGCGACAGTATTGCTGTTCTTGAGGATGGCTACATTCAGCGAAGTTGTCGTGGTGAATGTTATGGCTGGCACCCTTGCGTTGTGTTGAAGTGGCAGCTCTTCTCGCCAATGTAGGGAGACCATGCATGATGACCACGAAAAATTTTTAACTGTGAACATGAACCTTGGCAGTGTCATAATAGTTGCGTACATAGCAAAACTTCTTTGAGGGGGCATATAGTCGAGACTAATTGCATATTCGAAAATACGCCCCATCCCCACTTCGGGCTGGATATAGTGTACAAAATGGGGGGGGGGGGGGGGGCGTATTAACAGGAGGCAACGTTTACATGCAGTGTAGCACTCACCTGCAGTGAGGTGGCGTACTCTTGTTCGAGCTGGGGAAGCAGGTTGATCATAGAGTCCCTGCACAGGAGGGCCACCCACCGACTTGCTCTCCACCTTCCCCCCTCTGCCACAACCACTGTCCACCCTCATACCCATGTGGGAGCTGAGTTTGTGTGCATGCATGTGTGTGTGTGTGTGTGTGTGTGTGTGTGTGTGTGTGTGTGTGTGTGTGTGTGTGTGTGTGTGTGTGTGTGTGTGTGTGTGTGTGTGTGTGTGTATGTGTGTGTGTGTGTGTGTGTGTGTGTGTGCATGTGTGGTGTGTGCAGTATGACTACATGTACATGTGTCGTCATAATGTGTGTGTGTGTACCTACATGGTGTATCGAGCTAGACCAAATTTCATTTGTCTCTTGTTCTGGAAGTTGGGGGCGGGGTGTAGGGAAGCCCCGCCCCCAGCTTCCAGAGCAAGTGAAATTTGGTCTAGCTCAATAGACTAACATGGATGTGCAACAAGGAGAGCATGTGATGGTACTTGGAAGGAAATGATACAGGCGGTGAGCTCTATTTAAAGCACCCACTGGTTCAATGACCCTCCGGTAGTGGCAGACATTCTCAAGCCTTGCAAGCCAGGGGTGAGCCCAGAGGACAGCTGAGAGGTGGGGCGCGAATGGGAGGGCTGGAA
Source organism: Axinella damicornis (assembly GCA_963931865.1). Classification (NCBI taxonomy): domain Eukaryota; kingdom Metazoa; phylum Porifera; class Demospongiae; order Axinellida; family Axinellidae; genus Axinella; species Axinella damicornis. The sequence goes on from OZ007508.1 coordinate 12,446,545, forward strand.
GGGATGGAACAAACAATGGAGTCACATGGATACGTGGCAGTGCACATGGGCGCTGGGTGCACTCTGATGGGCGGCAGGGTACAGGCGACCGAGCCACCCACAAGCCAATGGACATCCACAAGCTAGTGGACCAAGGTATCCATTATCAGGTGCATGGGCACATAAGGATGCCGGGCACCCACAGCCAACGGGCTTAATGAACAGGCAGTAATCTCTCCCCCTCCCCATTAGTTTAGTGCAGCAAACGAAAGCGCCTTTCAGGGGATGGGGAAAAATCTTCAGGAGCCCATCTCATTATGGGCTCCTGCTATTACTTATACAGACAATAGTAGTAGTGGGGTCTCCTTGTTAAATGAAGGAACACACTCCCCACCAGCACAGTCACTGTATTCTGGTAGCTCACAGATTTAGGAGCAGGTGAACCTAGAAGGAAAGGCGGGAGGTAGCCACTGGTGTCCATTTGCCCGGGAGGGGAGGCCCCTAACTGAGTAGGGTAGAACGAGGTTGAGTGGCTCTCACGAGCATGTGTAAAGGATGGAGCTGTGGGAGAGGGAACACATGTTTTAGTGCAAGAAAGTATTTCTGCGTTCCCCATTATATCTACATGCACATGTAGTACATGTACACACCAGAGTTATGTGAAGTCAGTGATGTAGGTGAAAATACCTCACATCTATGGAACGCCAAGGGGTGGTCACTCCCATACACGCTAGTTTCCATTTCTGCCATGAAAGCATTACTCCATGGCTTCTTCCAACGTCCACAGTGGACAGGTTGCAAGGTCACATGTATACAGTGCAGTCATGGGGTCACCAACGATTTTGAGGGTCAGTCACCGATTTATGCGGTCACAATTTGTGACCCCGGTCGTAGCACTCAGAGTAGTACTTTTCTCCGGCACATCATTCCAACGATCTGATCTCATCAAATGGGTAATTTGAATGGCTAGTTAGTAAAACTTCGTAGCCACACCCTCCATAGTATCATGTGCAATGGCCAGAACTGTATACCAGTACTGTGACCGCACATAAAAAAAACCATGGTGACTGACCGCCTTGTGACCCAGTCACAGCTCTACGTATTGCACATATGGGAGTGACCACCCCCTTGAATGCCATACAGCAAGGGGTCTAGGGTCTATACAGAGGAGGTTGGACACATTTTCTGCACACGTGACTATGTGCTGCGGTAGAGTGGAAACGTTTTACGTTCCTAACCTTGTTTCCACATCAACATGGCCTTGGACTGAAGGTAAATCTACAGTGCCAAAGAGAAGCGAAGCTACAGTTGGGAAGTTTGAAAGGTAGGAGTGCTTTGAAGACGCTTCAGGTCAGGCAGGCTTCGAGTTGGAGTACCAGGAGTGCCTTGTAGTACTGGCTTCTCCGCCACCCCATACGGCGGATCCTTCAAGAGGTACATGTAAGTGACCAAGGGGTTGAACGGGGTTGACGGCTTTCGAACAATGTCAATTTTGTTGAGGTACTCGTAAAGGCTGCTAAGAACACACTTCAGCACAGTAACCCTCCATATAAATTCGTCTACACACATAGGTCACATGACTGGGTGGGTCCAACCTCCTCTGGGGTCGAACAGTGCATTGCCCAAGGGCATAACTTATGGAACACTACACCATAAATATAGACATTACAGCAGTTTCAGGTACACTATAGACTCTGACTACACAAGTTCTAGGCTTGTCACAGCAGGCCTGTGTCCAGACCTCCCAACCACAACCTTTCATATTCGGACTCCCAAAATGGTTCTCATAATATCTTCCCAGGATAAAATCAGAATCATACAGCTAATCACACGATAGGGGTTCTACGTACCTTGATATCTATAACCGGAGAACGCCATAACCGCGGCAAGTCCCTCGACCTAGTACCTCGTCTTAGCTCTAGCTCTTTCGAAGAAGGCGCCACATGTCTTAATTAATTGAACCCCGAGGTGCTTATACTAGTTATAGGGTTTTCCCCCCACAACCTGTTCTCGGTAGTACACTAGTAACAGTATGGCTGTGAATCCAGCATCAAAGACCACCCTCTTTTTGAGATGGCGCTGGGCAGTTTTCTTCTCCATGTTCGTCGGTTGGAGTTTCTACGTGTTCAGTCGGAAGACCCTCCCTTCATCGACACCCAGCCTCATACAACACAATGGTTTCAGCAAAGATGACATCGGACTCATTGCCAGCTGCTTTGCCAGCTCTTACGGCACCAGCAAGTTCTTTAGTTCTATACTGTCTGACCATGTTAGCTCAAAAAAGCTGTTCTCTCTCGGCCTTGTACTCAGTGGTATTGGCTGCATTGTATTTTCTCTCACTAAGAGTGTGCTGGTGTGCTGTGTGGTCTGGTTCACTGTTGGTATCGTGCAAGGGTTTGGTTGGGCACCTTGCGCCATCTTACTAAAGGAATGGTATGCACCCTCGCAGATAGGCACCTGGTGGAGTATTCTTTCAAGTGCTGCCAGTCTTGCAGCTGCAATTTCTCCAGTCCTTATCACCGAGCTCACATCGGCCACTAGCTGGTCGTGGAGTTTCTTCACCATTGGAATCAGCTGCTGTGTTCTTAGTCTCGGTGTCTTCCTCTTGATCAAGGACTCCCCTTCGGAGCTTGGGATTGAAACATCATGGGGAGGTCTGAAGAAAACGGATGAACCTGTTCAATCCACAAAAGATACTAGGTCACAGTCTTGGTATGGAGTATTCCTATTGAAGGATCTGTGGTTAGTCAGTGCTGTCTATGCGAATCTTTACTTGATCAAGCATGCCCTCAGCAACTGGAGCCAGTTGTACTTGATTCAGGCAGCCAAGAAGCCCGAAATGGTAGCTGCAGCTTGTACCAGCATGATGCATATTGGAGGAATTCTGGGATTTCTCTGCATAGGATATATTTCTGATCTCTTCCTCACTCCAGTAAGTACATGTTTTCAAAGTTGGATCTTCTGTGATCCAGCTGGAATTCGAACTCTCTGCATACTAATCAGATGTTTTATCCTTTGAGACCAGAGCAGAAGGCAAGCTACGTATACGCACATGACATACAAGGCAGTGCTACTGCATGTATGTATGTACATATGTACGTTTGTCTTCTGCTTTTCTACTCGTGTCTCAGCAGCTTAGTAGTAAGGGTGTCATACTGGAGTTTGAATCCCAACAGGATCCTGTCTATCTCAGGCAACATTAGCATGCGCAATTAAAGTGACTGTGGTTGTCAAACTTGTACATAGTTCCACTGCCTGTGCATGCGGGTGTCCTGTAGGATTTTTGGCAAGCACAGAGTTGGCTTCTGGGGGGTTACACTGTGGATAGGAGTGTACTATGTAAAGATGCATGACTTGTTAGTAACAGCTCATTGAGAACAAACGAGACGTTTACATGTAATTCTGTTGCATAATAATTACCCCGTGTGCATGCGCAGCAGACGGTAGAGTGATTGGTTTGTCTGTCAGTCTGTCCGTCCAAGCGGTTTGAGCAGTGAAGGCCTTGTTGAAGGCTTATTTCAGGATAGAAGTGTCAGAATTCAGAAAATACTAGCATCTACATAACTCACAGACCAGAGATCCTCTCGAGAGGCTGAAAAAAGTTGCGTGAATGTCGACGATTAGCTGTGTTCTAATTAATACAACTTGACCACACCCTGTTTCTAACGTTACTGCCACATCTTATTCTGCTTTGCATGCTGTATTAAAATCGATAGGCCCTAGCTATCTCATCGTGCATGCTGTATTAAAACGCATGAATGATCGGCAGTTAAAATGTCGAGCACGGGGTACGTGCTCTGCTGAGCACCTCTAGTTATTGTACTGTTATAAGTTTCAAAATTCTCCCTTACCACCTCCAACCTTCTTCTCCCCTTTCCCTCCCTTCTCCTCCCCCGTCCCTCCCTCTCCTTTTCTTCACTCCTTCTCCTTCCCTCCCCTTCCACGTCTCTCTCTCTCCTCTCCTTCCTGCCTTTCCTTGATCTTTTCCCTATCCTCCCTCCCTCCTACCTTCCTCTGGCCATCCTTCTCTCTCTCAGCAAACGGAGAAGACCAAATGCCCAAGGGCTCCTGTGCTATTTGGCCTCTCAGTGCTTTTGACTCTGGCTCTGCACCTGTTTGCCTCCACTACCAATGAACTGGTGTCTGAGGTAGGTCTTTGCACATCACATGTGGGCTACCCACACATCGTGGGTGACTAACAACTTTAACCCTGTCACAAGGTGCACTGGGTCAATACCTCCATTCTCCTATAGCTTCTCTTTTGTAGAACATGCACTTGTGCAATTGGATGCAAAATAGCTAGCTCTCAGGTGTGCAGATTTGATTTGAAATCAGGCTGTCTGAGTATTGTCTTCGGCCAGCGGAGCAGCTGCAGCACTGATGGAAGTTGCAACTTTGTAGTTCCAGCTGATACCTCCCACTCTAATGTCCACCTAACAACAGTACTGATCTCCTACTTAACTGTTTATCATTCCTTTCTTGTTTCCCAAAAGTTTTGCCAATCTGCTACATGAATCACTACACTTCATTATCATTCTGTAATTATGTCAACAAATCCCCACATGATTTCAAGGTATTCAATCTAGTAGCTCACATGACAGGGCCGAATGCTGTCGAGGCACCAATTAAAGTTAAACTATACACATGATTGGGCTGTCCTGGCACAAGCAAAGACCAACTGAACTTAGTTAGCCGTAACTTACCCCAGTTGCAATTAGCATTCCAAAATGCAGCACAAGATGTGTCAGTACTATTGAGCAAATTATTGAGTTTGGTCCGTGTTCCGTGCATACACATGTGCAGGTGTGGCTGAACATGCTGATCTTTGTCATTGGGTTCCTGGTTGACGGTTCAATTTCCATCATTGGTCTGATGTCTATGGAAATCGTACCAAAGAAGCTGGCAGGCAGTGCACATGGGCTGGCCTGCGCTGTAGCTCAAGGTGTGTTACATCGTTGTTTTAACTGAGCTATTGCAGTAGTGGTAACCATGGGCCGGGAATTGGTCCGAATTTCCCAAAAATAGCATCCTTGATTCTGTGTGTGTGTCAGGCATCTCCTCAAGTAGGTTTCATGCAAGTGTGTGTGTGCAGTTGTTACATAATTACTGTCAACTGAGTTTTGTTAATGAGGGACAACTGCACTCCTGGTAGCTGTTCCAACCTGATTTCAACTTGCCGTAGCACAATCTAAGTATTGCAGTTCGTTCCAACACATGCCACGTGACAACCACGCTCCGTCGATCGCTAACAATGGCGGCCAAAGAGGAGACAAGAAATTATTACAGCACTCACAACTTCGCCAGAACGGTGAGCTTCAGCACATAAGCATCAGGGAATGAGAGCGATCACGACCGTGTGATCAGAATCTTTGTGGGCCTTTCATGAGAGCTGTATTGGCAACGAAAGTTGAAGAGAGTGCTCGAGCAATGGCAGCCGACAGCACGACAAAAGTGCTTGTATCTCCAGCAACAAGATGAGTTTCGGCACCAGAATTACACGGCACTGCATGATAGCAATCACGACGGTGTAGTCAGAATGTTTGTAGGCAATTCCGAAGGTAGTCAAAGGTTATAATACATTAATTATAATACCATGCAGGAGTGTAACGTTATTTACATGCATGTGCTTGTCATACAATGTTGTTTTGCGTGTTACAAATGTTTCTCCCCAATTTCCACTAAAATTAGTATTGCTGGTTATACATAATATGGTCTTGTGCCTCCCAATGCAATATAGCTGGTGCTTTTCTGTCTGGGTGGCCCTTTGCCCATGCTGTGGAGCTGTACGGTTGGACGTCTGCCTACTACCTCCTGGAGGCAGCTGGTGCAGTGATGGTGGGTCTTGTCTCTTACCTTGTGATGTTGCTACTCAGAGGACTGGCCGCTAACAGAGCAGTTCAGAAACAGAATTAACTGAGATCAGTGACTAACATGGTTACATTGCTGAGTAAATTCTATTTCAGGATGTTGCATGCAATTTCAAGTTTTGTAATATCGAACCTGCAAACAATAATATTGGCAGGTGAGCTGTAAGCTCGCTGCCTATATGAATCATCCTGGGAGTGAGTAACTGCCAAATACCCAATTCACTAAAATTATTACTCCTGTGCCTGTGAGAGAGGGCCTGCATGAGAATTAATGAACCTCAGGAGTCTGGGCCATGCTGGAGACCAGGAGACCATATTGTACTCTATCTCATATCCAGGCCAGGCTTGTAATTGTTCCTTAATTGTCATTTCTACTGCAATGGTACAGTTTATGGTATGTATAATTATGAAAGAAAAAGACTTGCACGGGGGAGCTTTCCACCTCAGTTCTTTTTTCAAGGATCAAAAGCAAGGGAGTATATGCCACTGTCATAATTACACATGAGCCGAAGATCCGGCCACAACTTGTGAAGCTGTGGAATCTGTATGGTATGCATAATGTGCTTTGATCTTTGGAACTTAAAGAGGTCTCTAATTAAATCCACTAGACTCCTCATCAAAAATATTTCATACAGAGAAACTGAAAGATGTACTAATAAGCTGGTTACTGCATTCAAGCAGGGGTCTCTTAGCCATTTAGAGACATTTGGGATGCACCTATAATCACCTTGGGAAGTGGCTGCCTAAAACACTATAGCACAGTTGGCAGTATAAATTATTACTCTACACAGACCTAGGTTGCAATTGCTGCTGCAAACACAGCTGTAATTATATAGCTTATACTCCGTGGGAGTTGAATTAATTCTTGGAGAGAGCCTGATTTAAGAGTGCATGGCAACGATCAGCATATTTTCTATCTCTGTGTGAGAAACGTATAAAGTAGCTATACTTATACAATGAGACCAGAACTATAGCAACTGGATGCTAACACTATATAACCATGCAGACCAATGTCTTTACATCCCCTCTGAAGGAGTGCATGACATCCATGGTATATACATTAATTATTGGGACTTGAACCATGCAGCAGCCATGTGATTAAATTTTAATATTAGCAGTTGTTCCCAAAAGGAATTCAGATCTAGATCTGGGGTAGCTTCCTCAGTAATTGACCTCCAAAATCGATTCACTGTCACCTTCATCTGACATCAGTTTACCAAACCTTATGCTCTTGAGAGAATACACTATAATAAGACTCGTACAAACACAAACCAAACATGACAATTATAAACAACAACAACAATGCTAATTGTGTGTCCTAAATTGACAATGTAATAGCTCTAGCAATGTATATAAAAGGGAGTGTCAAGCAGACTTTGCAAGAAAGTGCAGTAAACACAAGCGAACTGTACATGTACAAGTCATGTGTATGTATAACCTTATAGCAATGCTGAGAATGGTTATGTGAAGTATATGTGGCAGGAATTACTAACGGCAGCAAAACAGATGTGCTTGTGGCAAGAAGTGTAAAATAAGCTACTTTTCAGTCTGCGGGATTCAGCACTACAAACTCGATTGTCTTGTCCATGGGACCCTCGAAAGCACTCTTGATGGCCATCACCGTCTCCCTGTGTTTGAGTCCCTTCAGAGCAGTGCCCCCGATCTGGAGTATCTGCTGGCCCACCTTCATTCCAGTGCCGGTCAGTGCAGCACAGCCATCAGGCTGAGGGGAGGGTGTGTGTGTGTGTGCATGTGTGTGTGTGTGTGTGGTACATGGGCATGTGAGATGTGTTACGCAGCTACGGGTGGTGGGGACATTAGACTTGGATCAAACCCTCATGGTGAGAGCTGAATACATAATATTCACAACTCATAATGTTATCATGACAATGACATATAATTGTAATTTTGTTCACAATCTTGCTTGCAATCAATCGTTTGTTACGTAACCCGTGCATGAATGCACAGCAAGGGGGTATACATTGTTCAGCCAGAGATATAATATAGCTTAAGTTGACAGCAGCTATGTAGTATCAAAGAAGTGCCCAGCAGAGCACTTACCCCGTGCACTGTTTGCATGCAGTAACGCTTGATGCGCTGACATACTGACTGACTGATTGACATGCTGACAGACACAGCAATCACTCTAGACGTTTTGTTCACTATTAAAGCCTTAATTCATAATAGAGAGCAGGGAATCTCTAGTTTAGGCTACCCCGGTGTACCTAGCATGCAGCTGACTCACAGATATCTCTCTAATGATGACCGCCTTCTGCTTGGTGTTGGCTCCACCGTCGATTGCAATCCCGAGCCTCTTGCAGACCTTGGTCACCTTGATTGTCAGGATTTCCCCGTGTAGGTTGGTGTAGCCTCCAAACTCTTTCCCGTTAGACACAGCACCAGCTGCTAAAGGTGGACTGGAGCTTTTGTCTTCTGTTGCCGCTGTTGCAACTGTCGCAACTGTGTCGGTTTCTTTTTGCACATTCAACTGAGTTAGCCTTTTCTTCTCCAGCCTTCTTTGGAGCTTCTCCTCTGCCCTCTGCCTCTCTTCTTCAACCAACTGCGCCCGCGTTTTCTCTGCAGGCTGCTTAGGCGTTGGCTCTTGATCGCCAAAATTAACCTTGACATGCTGGACGTTGAAGCCTGGCTTCCTTTCATCTCCTTCCTGTTTTGCATGTTGGGCCCCCTGCCTTAGTGGCACACCTTGCTTCCTTTTCTTGTCTGCTCCCCATTTCTTTTTCTGGTCCAGTTCTCGCTGCTTTCGCTCTTCTTCTCTTCTGCGAAGGTTCTCTTCACGCTTCCTCTCCTGTATGAAGGAAGATGAAAGTGTTCATTTGTTATACCTACGTGCACACACATTACAGGCAGGCTAACCCACCAGTTCCTGTTTCCTATTCTTTTCTGCCTCTAGCCTCTTCTGCGCTTCTCTGGCAGCTCGCTCCTCCTCTTGTTCTCTTCTTTCTTGCTCTCGCTTCTCCTCCTCCCGCCGCCGCCGCTGAACTTCAAGGCGATGCTCCTCCTCCTTCTCCTCTTGTGTCAATGGGGCATGTCGTTGTTGTAGCTCTTCCTCCTGATGTTGATGCTCCTCCTCTTCCTGTTGCTTTTGCTGTAGTTGACGTTCCTCCTCCTCCTGCAATTGCTGACGACGCTGTTGGGCTTTCCGACGCTCCCCTGTATCCAGCTGCTGACGCTGACGTCGCTGTGCTTCCTGACGTTGACGTTCTTCTGTCTCTGTTTGCTGACGTCGGTGTTGCTGTGCTTCTTCTTGCTGACGTCGGCGTTGCTGTGCTTCTTCTTGCTGACGTCGACGTTGCTGTGCTTCTTCTTGTTGACGTCTGCGATGCTGCTCTTGTTCCTCCTTCTGGGCCTGTTGATGCTCACGTTGCTCAGCCTCCTGGCAACAGAAAAGACACCTGTAATAACTACTTCTGTCTTGCCATACTAGTACTACTATCAGTCACACGCTTCCAACAAGATGTGAAAAACCAACAGGCCCATGTATTGGCAACAGAGAAACAACACTACACCACTATACGATATGTACTTATTCAAGTAGCTACAAACGTAGTACAGTCATGAGTATCAATGGTGTTCACCTGTCTCCTCCTCTGCGTATCTTGTTCATATTCCCTCCTCTCCTGTTCTAGCCTCTCTTCCGCTGCTCTGCGTGCTTTCACCTCCTCCACCAACCTAGCCCGCTCCTCTGTCTCACGTTGCAGTCGCTCCTCATATTCTGCACGTGCCTTAGCTTCAACTTCCCTGTGGGCGTGAAACAGAGTAGAGCCGTATCAAGCAACGTACAGCTGAATTGTAGTTTGTAATGGCAGCCACACTTCTCCCAAGTCAGGGGAGGTAGATAAATGTTTGACTGGAAGCAGAATTATAGCATGCATGGACAATGTATGACTGTGTTGTAAGATTCATACAGCCTGTCACTTTGAGAATATTAGTGTGCACAGATGATTGACATTTAGTATGTAGGTAGTCATGCACTACGACATCAGTATTTGTCACCGCTGAAACTGGTATGATGAGCTTACCTCCTTATCCTCTCCTCGAGCTCAATCCTGGCCTGTTCCTCAGCCTCTAAGCGAGCAACCTCAGCCTCTCTTCTTATCCTCTCCTCCTCCTCCTTCCTCCTGCGCTCGTCCTCTTCCTTCCTCCTGTGCTCCTCCTCTACTTGCCTCGTCTTCCTCTGGATCTCCCGCTGCATCTTCTGCTCGTACTCTTGCTTGTACTTCCGCTCTGCCTCCTGATAGATCCTCTGTTGGAGCTTGCGTGCGGTCTCTTCTTCCACCTCTTGCTGCTGCTGGGTAGCCTGCTGGGTGAGCTTCTCCCTTTCTCGCTGCATCCGTGCCTCAAACTCTTGCCTCATGCGCTCTTCTGCCTCCTTCCAGATTTTCTCCTCCATTTCTTGTTTTGTCTGCTCCTCCACCTGGTGGATTTGCTGCTCCAGGGCCTCTTGTTGCAACTGCTCTCTCTCTTCCTGCTCCTCTGCTACTTTCCTAGGGACAACCGTGGAAGGAGGAGGTGGAGGACGAGGCAGGAAGGTATAGGAGGGAAAACAGAAGAGACACAGTTAGAATCTGGAGCATGAGTCGCCCGCAGTATGGTACTCCTGGCTATAAATTTAAGATGAGTTGGCAAATATGATGTGTAAACAGTGTTTCATTAGCGTTGTACACATAGTGACATGGTTGCAAGTGAACATTTAGTTACTTTTGCTGCTCCTCCTTCTCTCCCTCCCCTCTTCTTCCACTCCTCTTCCCCTCCTCTTCAAATTCCTGTTCCCCCTCCTTCTCCCAATCCTATTTCCCCCTCCTCCTCCCATTCCTGTACCCCCTCCTCCTCCCATTCCTCTTCCCCCTTGAGAGTATAAAACTATGTCTCTTCTGCTTCCCACACCCACCATTCACATTATCACCCACCTTGCGTGTTCCTCTGCAATCTCCCTCTCCCTCTCCTCCAGCTGTCTCCTCATCTCATCCTCGGCCTCACGGCGGACATGCTCTTCCACCTCCTCCCTCACCCGGTTCTCAACTTCCCTCAGCTGCTGTTCCATTGCCTCTCTCTCCTGTCGCAGCATCTGCTCACGCTGCTGCTGTTCTTCCTCAAGAAGACGCTGCTGCTCCTCCAGCATCCTAATGTGTCACAAGGATCAGTGATTTTTTGTTATCAGTCTGCAGCTGACAGATAGCTATATTATCTATGGTGCAGAGGAGAAACTGTTCATTAATCAAGGTTTTCAGGTAGTGAGTAACGATAGAAGATGTAATGCAGTCAACCAAGAAGATGTAATGCAGTCAACCATGAAGTTGCTGCTGTGTAGCACTGTATCTTAACTTAAGCCTACTATTGATTGTGTGTACAAAATTTAGCAAACTGAATTATAAGATTTGGCAGGTACTGAATTTAGTGAGAATCAGTATAATTGTTCGTTGCAATGCATAATTATTAAGCTATCAGTGAATGCAAATTTCACCTGTGCTCACTAAAATCTAGTACCCACACCGGCATATCAAAGTCAGCTAAGTTATTATGGTTCATTGCTTCAACTTCTTCTATACCAACCTGAAACCATCTGTAATGTCACAAAACTTAGTTGTATAAAACCATTCTACCAAAGATGTTCTTTTTGAGGATGGAGATGATCTTGCTAGCTACAGCTGTCCACCTACCTGCGCTCCTTTTCCTCAAACTCTTTGCGAAGTTTGTCTTCTGTTTCTGAGCGCACCTTCCGTTCGATTACGGAGATGCGAACACCTTGGCCAGGCCCGGCAGTTTCCACTGCCCCTGGCCTCCTCTAGAAACAGAAAATACCAGACAGAGGAATTCAATTTTATTTCAGTGTGTTGCACAGTACCAAATGTATAAGAGGAATTGTTTAAATAGCACTGCAGTAAGGTCATGGAGGCGATACTAAGTACACAAGAGGTTCTTTCTGACTTGTTTAAGAACAAAAACAAGTAACAGAACTGTACATGGTAAGACCATTACATTATTGCAATGAATAGTAATTAAATGGCTCTTACCCTTGGCACCACTGCTCCACTCTGAATGGAGCTGAGAGTGGACTCATTCCACTGGGAGCCCCAGGTCTCGTCCTCTCTATACAAAGTCAATGACAAGGTCAAAAGGTCAACATCAAGGTCAGAGTCTAAGTAATATTTAGATATCACTTTGCAGTGCATTATGAGTTTTAGTGCACGTGGGCAGCTAGTTAACGGTCGAGGGCGAGATAATGCACGAGCCGAAGGCGAGTGCATTATCCGCCCGAGACCGTTAACTAGATTGCCCGAGTGCACTAAAGCCCGTAATGCACTGCAAACTGGTATCTAAACTACTTAGTGCAACTCACTGACCCGAGACAGCCTTTGATGATCTTTGAAAAGTGTGCATTATCTAGATAATGCACACTAAAGTGTGCATTAAGCGATTTAATGCTCCGTCATGTGATCGATTCTGAGGCGTCTGATTCGTTGAGGGTCACGTGAGTAGCACTAAGGCCAGTGTAATACTAGCTAGCAGTTTATGCCACTTCCTGAAACATTACCCTCCTGGGAGAGACATAATATCTCTGCATAATTATGTAATGTACAAAGATTCTGATTACACTATCATGACCACTGTCATCCACTGGCACATTGTGCAATAAGTTGGTAGAAATTCACCATGGTGGTGGAAGTATAAGCATTTTTGTGTTCCCATTGGCTTGCTAAGGCAGCCGTACAAGACGTCATGTATGTTCATTGGGACAAGACATAAGTATGAGCTAATGGATGCAATCAGAGTCTCCACAAGTATACATGTCATGGTGCGAGAGTAAATATGCTTATAAGCATGTGACCACCTGACATCATGTGATGACCACCTGACATAATACCAGACAAAAACAACAGAACACCACCAGCTGATCTCGAATTGCCTTGTGAACTGTCTGCATATTAATTGACAAGCCAGCTTTGAGTATCACACTATAGGTATCAACAACCAATGACGGAATCTCTGATCTTGTTGGATTACGTTTCAAGCAACTAATTCTTGCAGCGTGTGTGTGTGTATCAATGTCTTTCCGCCTACCTTGTTTCTGACTGCATCCACTTCCTCCTCTCCTTGAGGGTGTCGGCCAGGACGCTCTGGGGGTCGGGAGAGTAGTGGTTCTCGGGTGTACTTGTTGCGGGTGCAGGTGGGGGAGGGGCATGGAACACAGTGACGCCTGCAACAGGCCTTTGGTGTTGGGGGGACTGCAAGATGGACATACAAGACTTAGGTTAAAGTACACAGAGTTAACTTGTATATAAGTGTAATTATTTACTTTACATAATACCACAAAAATTTCGTACAAAATATTAACACAAATTCCTCGCTCTATGGTACATTACCAGTGCTCCCTGATTTGCTACGTGTTTCTCCTTGCCATACCCGAGCATAACTTGAATAGGGGTCAATCCCTTGGGAATAATAGGGGTAAAGCTACATGTATAGGAAGGGGACAACAAAGCTATCTGAAACATTCAAGTGCTTTTGATGGACATTTTCTTTTCGGGCTTTTGTTATCCTGGAATTACATGTGATCATATACATTGCGAATAGGAGTCTTGTTCCCAAACCACTCCTGCCAAGTCAGTGGCGGATCTAGAAATTTTGAAAGGGGGGTTCAGCAGGTTGTTGGCACATACACAGCGCACCGTCGCGAAGTGGCGATCAGTCCGCGCAAAGCGCGGAATTTTTTTTTTATGTGTTCTTTTTAGCGATCAGGAAGCGCTCTCGTAGCATCTCTGCGCATTCTGGACACGTTCCCAGACGCAAAGAAGATTGACTAAGTAACCAGTAATTATCGATGTGTGGGGCTGCTAGCTTCCTTCTTTTCATCGTCGACGGATTACAACCACGTACGTGGACAGTCGATTGAACACGGCGTTATCGCTTTATTTTCTAATTATACGTATATACAGAAACAATAATTGATGTAAAATTAAAATTGTGTAGCAAGCGTAAACCTAGCTGTCTGCCTTCAGGCTTTCAGCCCGCGAACGGTCAAGGTGGGTAAGTTGCTCTTACATTTCAAATATGCAGCTTGCTTTTCTGCCTTGAGTGTACGGTCCGAGTCAAATACATTTTTTGGTTCTCCTTGAAAGGGGGGTTCCATGGAACCCTCGGAACCCCCTCTGGATCCGCTACTGCAAGTTTGTATGACAATCCCTTTATTTGTCAGGAAGTACACTGTGTTAGTTTGTACCAGTCTCTGTGGGACGTGGTCCCTCCCTCCCTCCTCTGATCCATCACCGTTCTCTCCTGGAGTCAGAGTTTGATCCTCAGACTATAGACAGACAAGATGAAAACTTGGAATAGGTAAATTTGAAAAGCAGTATGCAGTATGTCATGATCTGAACCAACAAAAGGGTATGCGGTAATTTTTTTGCCTGGAGAAACTTTCATTGAGAATGATGCCTAGCTAGCTTGCTGCTCAGACAGGACTCATTCTCTCTGGCACAGTACGCCATGCATGATCCGGACACCCAGCTGAAGCCGGGGCCATACTGGGCCCAGTTAATACAGGCAAGGGTAAAAGTTGTGGCATCTTATCACTGGCCGGCGAATATACCTGTACTATATTACGAAATGACAAGGGGGTGAGTGAAAAATGGGGATAACCATAGCACAGCTGATATTCAACACTAAAGAGGTCAATTAAATCATCAATGAATCCCCTTTTTCCACTGACCCATTCATTACTGTTATTAAGGTCTGAATTAGTTATGCTGACGACTTACCCCAAATGACATATCAGCCACGTTGGTCGGGGAGAGCATCATGGTGTCCGTGCTATGGATGTGGGCCTGCAGGGGGTACAAGAGTGAGGCCAGATGGTTTAGGTCCACTCACTGGCAGAGGCACTGGGTCTCCCAGTGACCCAGAGGCAATGGTGTCAAAGACAGAGCCAATTGTGCAAAAGACAGTTTTTTGAATTTTGCAGTGAAGCTAGTGCATGCAGGGTACACAAAGGAAAAGATCCTATAGAATGTGTTCCCTATAAGATGTACAAATGAGAAGGGAATTCAGTGTGATTTGGAAAAGCAATAATGTTGCCTTTTGTGAATAGCAGATTTAAGTAGAAAGAACGTTTGTGGAATTCTGCTTTAATGTGTGCTGACGGTAACAGCATATACACTGGTTAAACTCCTACAATAGTATTCACAATGACAATAACTTCCATGTTTTAATTTGAGTATGATGGGTTATCAAGGAATATTTAAACAACAAAACCTCTCCATCTCACTCTCCAAATGTGCTCACCGTAATCTGCCTGACATTCCTTTGAGGAAGGCCTGTCAACGAACCCTCCAATGAGCCACCTGACTTCTTGGTGGCCTGCTTATAGTGACAAGGGAAATGGGGAAGGGACAGGAGGACAAGGGAAGGAAAAAAGGGAGGAATTTAAGGGAGGAATAAGGGACGAGGGGATAGAGGACGAGGGGGAGGAAGGGAGGAATAAGGGATGAGAGGAGGGAGGAGGGAAGGGGAGGAAGGGGAGGGAGGGGGAAGGGGAGGAATGGAGGAATAAGGGATGATGGGAGGAAGGAGGGAAGGGAGGAAGAAAGGAGGAGGGAGGGAGGGGGAAGGGGAGGAAGGGGAGGGAGGAGGAAGGGAGGAACAAGGGAGAAGGGGAGGGAGGAGGGGAGGGAGGAAGGGATTAGGGGAGGGAGGAGGGAAGGGAGGAAGAAGGGAGGAGGGAGGGAGGGGGAAGGGGAGGAAGGGAGGGACAAGGGACGAGGGGAGGGGAGGAAAGGATTAGGGGAAGGGAGGAAGAAGGGAGGAGGGAGGGAAGGGGAGGAGGGGAGGGAGGGGCAAGGGAAGGAAGGGAGGAACAATGGACGAGGGGGGGGAGGAGGGAAGGGAGGAAGGGATGAGGGAGGGAGGAGGGAAGGGAGGAAGAAGGGAGGAGGAAGGGAGGAGGAAGCGGAGGAGGGGGAGGGAGGGGGAAGGGGAGGAAGGGAGGAACAAGGGACGAGGGGAGGGGAGGAAGGGATTAGGGGAGGGAGGAGGGAAGGGAGGAAGAAGGGAGGAGGGAGGGAAGGGGAAGGGGAGGAGGGGGAGGGAGGGGCAAGGGGAGGAAGGGAGGAACAAGGGAGGAGGGGAGGGAGGAGGGAAGGGAGGAAGGGATGAGGGAGGAAGGAGGGAAGGGAGGAAGAAGGGAGGAGGGAGGGAGGGGGAAGGGGAAGAAGGAGAGGGAAGGGGGAGGGGAAGGGGGGGAAGGATGAATAAGGGACGAGGGGAGGAAGGAGGGAAGCGAGGAAGGTAGGGAGGGGGAGGAGGGGGAATGGGAGGGGACTAGTCAAACTCTTGGATGAATCTGAATCATCAGAGAGCACCCCAATACGTTGGCTGTACCTTCTTTGCAGCTATCTCTCTGTGCACAGTCAGTTCATTGAATCGCTGCAGGTCCCGTGGCACAATGATGGTACGAACTTCCGACAGCAGCTGGAGCTGTTTGTGATGTGTGCATGTGTGTATGTGTTGTGTGTGTGTGTGTGTGTGTGTGTGTGTGTGTGTGTGTGTGTGTGTGTGTGTGTGTGTTGTATGTGTGTGTGTGTGCGCGCCATTGCACGTGTGCATGTCACAGACCGAGCTAGAGCAGTTCGAGATCAAATCTTCCCAGCAATATGGTGATTCAAAATTCTCTCCTTCATACACATTTGCACACATGCACAACACACACACAACACACACACACACACACACACACACACACACACACAACACACACACACATACACACACAACAAAGTGGAGACAGAGAACAGGAAAGTAGCTATCGTACGTATCTGCACCTAAGTCAGTTCACAACAAATTGGGAAAGCAGATGAAACAGTTGTGGTTACAGCCCACATACCTTCTCTGGTGTGTTCAGCAGGTCTAGCAGAGGTGTCACCAGGTCCTCGACGGGCAGCCCGTGCAGCCTGTACTGGTTGATGTAGTAATGAAATGTGGAGAGCTCCTGG
This sequence comes from Axinella damicornis, assembly GCA_963931865.1. NCBI lineage: Eukaryota > Metazoa > Porifera > Demospongiae > Axinellida > Axinellidae > Axinella > Axinella damicornis. Next base: position 12,463,394 of record OZ007508.1, read on the forward strand.
GCTGAGAGTACAGAGCGAGCGACCTCGTTCATCATTCCCTGGCCTGGGATTGACTTGTCCTGCTTCTTTAACATCACCTGTGTACCCATACCCTGTGTGAAGACCTGGGATGAAAGGGGAGTTTGGGGTAGGGGGGAGAGGGAGAGGGAAAAGAGGGAGAGGAGATGATGTGTGGGGGGTTGTGGGTGTGTTGTAGGTGTGTGTATATGTGTGAAGTTTGGAGGGGAGGGGGGAAGGGGGGGAGAGGGGGAGAGGGGGAGAGGAAGGCTCCACAGTCAAAATGTAAGTATCGTCAAGATCAAGGCCGGTGGCCTTTTTTCAGTTGACTACACGGTCTTTGACTACTTACACATTCCATCCTTATAACGTGATTTCTGCTGGTAAATTTATACCACGGACATGTAGAAATCCTTACAGGTACGTATTGCATATAGAGTGAGCAATGCTGGAGGCGTATGCAAGTGTACACAGAATGAGGTGTCACTCCCCTTCTGACCCACCATAGGCAGCAGAGCCTAGTAGTCATGTGCCAGACAAAATGGTTGGAAGGAGAGTCACGTGGTATCATGAGAAGACTATTAGTGCCATTGACACCATTAACCATCAGCTGGGGGATTAGCTCACATGGTAGAGCGCTCGCTTAGCATGCGAGAGGTACCGGGATCGATGCCCGGATCCTCCACTTTTTTTTCTCTCTCTGAAATGTCCAGCAGGCCTATTCAGTTCTCTTCCTCAAATGTCCTGCAGGCCAATATTTTTTTCATTTCTCTTTCTGAAATGTCCTGCAGGTCTACATTAGAACTACATTCCTGGACCACCAATAATGCAACTATGAATACTGTTAAATGTATTCATGAATGTACTCACTGGTGAAGGCGGGACTTCCTGTTGTTTGTTCCTGCAAATGTGAAGAATATAATGTTGAATACAGTGTTCTCAAGAAGATAAAGTCGTTTGGAGAGATTGTTAGCTTAGCACCTAGTGGATCAGGGAGACAACAACACTCTAACACTTGTTTGAAAAAAAAAGTAACAACTGTGACTTCCACACAGTGCAAAGGGAGTGTGATGGGACTCATACAAACTGAGATAGGTACATACAAACACCTTGCAGTGATTTTTGGCTGGCAAATTAGATTTACAGAAAACAGTCCGCTTGAAAGTCACATACGTACATGCACCATTACCCTCCCCTACATACATGCTTGCGCGCACACACACACACACACACACACACACACACACACACACACACACACACACACACACACACACACACACACACACACACACACACACACACACACACACACACACCACACACCTGCCGGGGGTGGATTGAGGACTGTGCCATTGTGTTTGGCCGTAGGTGGTAATGCGGGAGTGAGGTAGCTTCCCCACATCCTTCAGCTTCATCACCATGCACGGCTGAGCTCTGTGGAGCACAAGTACAATACGTACCAGCTGATAAAATGCTCACAACCATAATACGTACATAGTGTAACACGACTATGACAATAATGATCCCCTTGAAGTGGCTTCCCACACAGCAAGAATACAAGCTCTTTATACACTAGTGAGTAGTTTCGGAAGTTACATTGAAACACACGGTGTATTTGCATAACCAAAAATGACTTCACGGTGGCACATGGGACGCACACCCTACAAAGAAGGATCCTAAGCTACTGGTGTATACCTGAGAGCATTAGCGGCGTCACTGTGCACTACGTTGAGGAAACTGATGCCATTCACTTCCAAGACTTGGTCTCCCACCTGTGCACAAACAGCATAGAAGAACACTGATAACTAACTAGTAGTGGTGTGGACAAATCTGTGACACCATGCTATACGTATGTGCATACAGTGTCTGTAATATGCACAGTGGTTGGTGTGGAGAATGAAGTCATCCAGAGGGAATTTTGAACGGACATGGTCATCCTGGTACAAACTGCATGTACACACAGAAGTAGCCAGAGGATCGGAGGTTGGACACATGCTCACATGACACAAGTCATGTTGTGCATAAATCAAGCTCAATGTGCTCCATTACGGAAGTAGGGTATAACTGAAGCGTCTTTTACCTGAAATGTATGTAAGCAGCAGTGCATGCTCTATGACACAGTATGCAACCCATTTTATATTTCACTCTGTCTAGGAAGACGTCATCTGGCAGCGTTTTCTACTACTAAATGCTACGATTAACATTAACATTTGACATAATCTTAACGGTATAATGCCATATGGCTTATGCCACGTGTCCAACCTCCTCTGAGAGGTAGTGATCTTCAATAGATGTATGACCCTGACAACACCCACTCATTAATGACTTTCTGGTCAAGCAGCTCAGAGAAATTAACTCCGTCCTAGCTATGAAATTGAGCCTTGTATATTGGGAATGGACGCCTTACAAGTGGTACGTGTGTTTAAGCCCATACACACAGGAAAAATGATGGAAATACATAGCCAGTGCCGAGTCAAAGTTTCTATACCAAGTGCAACACAGCCATGTGCTATATGCAGCTATCACCCTGTAGGCACACGCCCTCTGATCCCACCCTTTCTGCTAGTTCCTATTTCTCAAGGACATTGGTGCTCGTCATCGTGCAGGATCAATCAAAAGTAAAATGTACAGCTTTCACTGCAGTTCCCCCATGATATATCCCAAATGTGAATTAGGCTGCATGGGAATGCATGCTGGACATCCCCATGCACTCTGAACCTAGTCTTTGAGAAAATGAAGGGAAATGTGAAGGAAATGAAGGCAAGTGTGGATGAAATATGGAGGATGTTACTTCGGCAGTGTTGAAATCAGGGGAATGTTGGTGAACAACTTCCTACTGTGGTGTTAGCACAACATGTCAGGGAAACATGTATAGGGAAATTCACGGGGCCACCGTTCACTTTTTTGCCGATGCAATCCCCTTTTTGCCTTGACCTGCGAACCAACAACCAACCATGACGTCATAATGACGTGTGCGTAGTATACGGAGGTATACGGTCCAAGAAATAAGATATACGGAGGTTCACGAGTAATGGACACGTGCAATGAAGGTTGACGAGCACGTTGACGATCCGAGGCCGTGGAAGAAGCGCGTCCTCCTACCAAGAAGCTCTGCAGTTGTGGGGCAGATCTCTCATCACTGAGCGTATATCACGTCAGAAAACACTTGGCTGGGTCGAATCACTTGAAGGTACAGGCAGCGAGTGGGCTGCGGGCGCCCACGTCCACCCGAAGAGGACGCCTGTGGTGCAGCGCCCGTGCGCAGAGCTGAATTTGAGGTAGCGAGAGGGCCTAGAGGGGGATAGGGAGGCGGTTTTGACGGCATATAAGGCTAGAATCACTGCAAGTACCAAATTGCCACTCCGAGTACTTTTTTGCCTGAGGGGAGAAACAACCAACCAACTAAAGTGGCATTGCGTCTGGCAATTTGGTAACTGTGGCCCCGTGGGGAAATTGTTAATTCCCTATCATTTCCGCTCATTGAATTGATTTCCACACAAATGGGATTTATTCCTTTGGTAGTCAATTACGGAATGCTGCTAGCCGTACCTTGATTCCGTATATGTCAGAGACAGAGCCTTCCTCCACAGCTGAGATGTATACACCCAGCCCATGTTCCGCTCCCCCCCTGATGGAGATCCCCAGTTCCCGTCCAGCATCCACAACCACTGTCACCTGAACCAGGAGCAGAATAAGGATAGTAATTCTGGAATCTGCATAACTATTTAGCATGGCCGGGGCATTTATTGAGTACCCTGTTTCCATTGTCAGTAGTTGGAGTAAAGGGATGCTTGCATCGTATGCACAACAATCAAATCATACCAATAACATTACCACACTTTACCGGTGACATTCGCAAGCAAAGCATTATCGAGCACAGGTACGATTGCTCCAATTAACGATTCAGTACCAGCAACTCACCTTCCTTTCATCAGCCTCACTCAGCAGTCTGTTGGAACCTCCCCTGCTCTTCTGTTCCATGATCTCAAAGGGGTCTGGGGGCGGGGTAGTTGGCCTTCCCTCAGAATCCACCCAGCGGTACACCTTGTGAGCCATGTGGGAGCTGGGGACCCGTCCGTGAGAGAGGACCCACAGGCGCAGTTTGTTCGAGCTGTTCATGAGCTGGATGGAGATAGTCGGATCACACTTGCTGATGTGCATACAAGGCTTAGCCTTGGAACCAGACTGGGGAGGAAGGGTCTGGGTACGCGCCTACATTCAAGTTGTCCCCACACCAGAATGCTGGCATAAACCAATCATGCAGATCAGCTAATTGCAAAATAATGATGTAATGGAAGTGCTAGCTTTCGATGTTCGGGCTTTCAGAGCAACAATGTACTATGAATGCCGTATCACCGTCAAGTGTTGCCTCCACTCATCACTAGTTCACCACACAATCTAATACTAATTTGCATTCTGTGAGAACAACTGGAATGTAAGTGCATGCCCCCAACCACAGCCTCGATCCCCGGCCTGGGAACGAGGCTAGCCCCAACCACTGCTTCCCATGTGATGGGTCTGGTTCTGAGACTATGCAAGTTAATCATGAAAAAGCAATCAATTGATGCTGTCAGCTCACCTGCACTGCTTCGTAGTGGCTGATGCTTTCAAAATTGGCATCACCGGCTTTAAGAATCTGGTCTCCAACATGCAACCCGTTCTTCTGTGCACTTGAACCAGGGTCAACCCAAGAGACGAAAATGCCAATCCCATATTCCGACCCTCCACGAATACTGAATCCCCAGTCTCCACTCAGATCCCTCTTGACCTCAATCTTGTGAACCCCCTCGTTCGCTTTAGACTCTTTTGGTTTCGGCTTCCGTTTCAGTGACGAAGCTAATCCGTGCACCTGCACCAGTTGGTTGAACTTGCTGATGTCACTGGGTTTCACGTACGTGTCTCTAATTGGGAGGAGTAGCTGCCGTTTGGAGTTCGTGTTTAGCACTAGGCTCAGACACTCGACGAACGCCTTGACGTTACGGCGGCGATGGTAGTCCGCCAACCCCCTGTCGAATATGGCGCACTCCCGCTCAGTGAGTACTCTGTGTACTCTCTCGCTAAGTTGGCCGAGTTGCGCAGCGTACGGATCGTACTGAGGAGGGGGAGAAAAATCTCGATGTCCATCGGGTTTTCGGGTGCGGGAGGTCATGCTGTTAGGAATTCCTGCGAAGTGGGCGTGTCTCTCGATGCTGGAGTTGAAATGCCGTATAGAACACGCTCTATTTTGCTGCAGTCCACAGATGTTTGCTGTCTCCTGCTTCCTTACCAGGTCTCTAGGTGATGATCAACCTTCTTTACGCTTCTTTCCACCGTTCACGGCATCTAGCTCCCTTTTGTGGGAGGGGCAGCCATGTTCTGAACTAGAAATGCAGAAAAAGTGGGCGTAGCTCGTCGTCAATCATGTACGTGACGTAATGTGCGGTGGGTGTACCCTATAGATGACATCATAGCTTCTAATTTTAGAGCACACCGTAAACATTGCACAACTTTCCCGTAACCGCTATAAAATCAGCATGCTCAGCTGATCTCCGGCTTCCGAAGCACAACATCACAGCAGCGCAAGATATCTCCAAGTAGATGGAAGGAGAAGGGTCCGAGCCACCACTGGGTGCCCCAGTAGGGATGGAAAAGAAGAAACAGAAGAGGGTCATCTTGTTCTATGCCTCCTTCTTTGTGGAAGCATCATCCGCAGGGGTACATCTGGCTGAGGAGAGGGAAGAGTTTAATGAAGAGCAGTACTTTGAAGCATTGGATGAATATGACAGTCCAGATTATGATGATCTTTGCTATGCCAACTCAAAGAGAGGGTGCAGTTTCTGCCGGCCTAAGGCTAAGAACAAGATGATGCGCAGTGCCAGTCCTCCTCGTAGGGTAAAGTTTGCCTCACAGAGGAGAGCAGCGAAAACAGCAGGGAATGTGTTCGCAAGCAGACAGGCTCAGAAAGAGAATGTTGATACAGGACTTGCAAAGAGAGGTATTCAAAGAAGACGTGTTGCAAGGAGGGCAGATTTGGATAATTCTGCACCAATTCAAGAAAACATGAAGCGGAGGTGTGTGACAAGAACTCCATGCCGACCTAAACACAAGAGTCGGGACCACCCTGCAGCCTTGAGGCACGAACTCCGTAGTGATAACGTCCCAAAGGGGGCTGACGGTTTCATGAATCAAATGATTGATCTCCAACACCGAGATCTCAGACCAGAAGACTATGAACTCCTCTTGAGACTGGATGAGTCTGTAGCACCCAAAACTATCTCCAGAATGCTACTAGACTCCATTGTCATAGTAACAGTAGATGCAGCTGACATTCTCGGAGAGTTGTGCACTATTTGTATGGAGCTGTACGGTGCATCACAGAGAGTAAAGACTCTTCCTTGCAAGCACACATTTCATGCAGATTGCATTGATCACTGGTTTTCAACAGCTTCACAAAACTGCCCCCTGGATGGGCTTGTACTTGCGGTGTGAACATTGTTAGGTGTACTACATGTCTGTGGCAAATTTGATTCTTGCATGTACATGTACATGTGTGATTATGTGTTGTTTGTGTGTCATTTTCCAGCAGAGCTCACATACTGAGTACATGAATGCTAATACTGAAACTGTTCTGCAAGCAGAAACACATCAATAGACCACAATTAATAACAAGTTTCATGTTACCTAGTAACCATGCTACCTAGCAACCCACTTGAATGTCTGGTAGAAATTTCTCTACAACATGGAAAGAGTCAGTTCACACTTGGCCTGCTCTAGGATTTTGGTAGTGGCCATGCATATTATATTCCCTTATATTAAAATGTGCCAATGCAGCGATTAGAGGTTTTAACTCTCGCCAAATACTGCATGTATTACTATGATAAACCCCCAATTAAAACTAACGAAGTGGTAATTGGTCCAGCAGGAAGGAGGGCGATGGGTTAGGGTAGGGTATATCAGGGTCGGTTCTAGATGCGCGTGTGTTTCCAGTACCAATACCTAAAGTATGTACTTCCTGCCGGACAAATATCCACGTCCTAAAACTAAACCATCAAAAACTTTATTTTTATCGCTGGATACTTGACATTGAGAATTGGGCATGAATACTTCTCCACATGAAGACGCAGCACTTGGATATCATCAACATAAACAAGAGCAAGTTGGCAGTTTACAACATGCGTTTAGCCACAATCACAGGAGATAAAACACATACTGCATAGATATTAGAACACAACACAAGTGCAACGTTTAAGTGATAGTGTGGAAGTCCTTGTAGATACCACTTTGCCACTGGCCTATACCTATGTACTTCACATTGCGGTATGAGAAAAGCATATAGAGCTACAGTACCTAGCTAGGCGTTTCCTCCAACAAAGAGCCAGTACAGCCACTGACAAAACCCCTTGATAGTTGACCACAGTCCCACCTTTGATTCAATCACATCCTGTAGTTCCTGTGAGTTGTGTATGAATCTGTCGGCTATGGTCTCCTTGAGGCTTCTCTGCCAGTTCTTGGCCTTCCCTTCATCCAAGTTCAAAAGGCAGACATCCTTCATCTGCATGCGAATGAGAAATATAGATACATTGTACTGCAAAGTGATGAAATACTGGCTGGTGCATTAGTCCGCCAATAAGGATCTTCAGTCTGTTCGCTATAACCATCAACTTATGCTAAATTAAGTTAACCCTTTCCCAACCACATTGTCTCCGAAGATCATTTTCAGCCTCTTGAGCCCTTAAGCACACCATTATTTATGCTCCCTCGGCCTGTTGAGTTTCAAATTGCTCCCAGAGGTCATATCAGTCATTTTAATCACACCCACCAATTAAAGAACTTTCAATCAAGGCTCTCGGGATATGGAGACCCTACAAGATGAGACAGCTCATTTCTAAGTCCATTTATGCCAAACACAACAGAAATGGCCCTCATGGTGCCAACCAAGGCCCTTCTACAGACACGGCCATGCTGTCGCACCCACTCACCTCCCCTTGTCCGACCCTTTCTGCTCATGTAGAACCTATTTGCCAATAGTGCCATAATGAAGCTGAAAGTCTCAAAATGTCATTGGTCTGTCCCTATCTCTAAGCTCATGCAACAAAGTTCAGAAGGGAATTGGGATTTACAAAAAAAACATTTGAGTCTTATAATTCCGCTGTTTAACGGATTTCTTGAAGGGTACAATGCAGTCAGTAGGCTGACACATTTCTGTACACCGCTCTGTATTCTCTTTGGATTACTCTGGATACTATAACAATTTCCTGCCTGGTTTTCTGGAACTTTTCCAGGCACAATACGGAAAGCTTCAGCTGACGTTACCATAGGTATGAAAGGTATCCTGTCTACATAATGTTTTTCTCAGGGAGCGACAACTCGAAGTACAAGTCACGTGGCATTGGTTTAATTGTCTCTAAATGGCATCATCTTTGACACTATAGGGTGCGGTGATCAAACTTCCCATTGCTGCTGAATGGGACGGGATAAGTGAGAGACTTCTGAGGCGAGGATCTGTTGAATGAACATCCCAATGCTGGTGTTGATTCTGGGATGGTCGGGCATACGTAGCTGAATGAACACCCCAGTGCTGTTGGTGACTTTGGAATAGTCATTCATAGCCAGAGTCAGCTATGCAGTGCTACTACACATCTGCATGAAGTTTGAACTTTGACGTTCATCAACGGGTAAAGGTGATTTCATACAGAAGAAAACCAGTTGGGAAATCCGTTAAAGAAGGAAGGCAACTAATGACAATACAGGAACAAGAGCAACCAGTGACGGAAGTGGTAGTTGGTGAAGACTTACATACTGAGTGACTGCAAAAACTGTGTCATATCTGTCGGCAGAGAGAAGAATGAGCTTCTTGGCGGTGTTCAATGGAACTTCTACCTGTTGTTAGGTGAATAATTGCAAGGAAGTTCACTTTCAACACAGAACCAAATGGATGTTATGGTACTGATGACCAACACAGTGTTCACAGAGCACTTACCCTGTGTACACACAAATGCTTTCTATCTCGTAAGATTCATACTGACAGCCAGCATGCATGCTTCAGTTTTGAGTCACTGAATTGCACTTGATGTGAGAGGGTGGAATAACCCAATTACAAATTGACGTTATTCAGTATTGTTATTATGATCGTGAAGAGGTGGAGGCAAATGTTACGAAAACTGCAGAACAACAGTCACGACGTCAGTGAAGTATGTAAATGCATGCTAGGATAGGACAAAACACAGTGATAAAGTGGAGCCTATCTTAAGCTGTTCTCAGGAAAATAATGAAAAGTACCACCTTGACTCCTGTCAGGTACACAGACAGCTGTTTAGCTCAGAGTCTACCCTATAACATAATGAGTGGGTTACATGTTACTTACCTCCCTAATGTATGCCTGGTAGTTTTCCTCCTGCCTCTGGTGACTTAGTTCCTTCAACTGCACCTGATCAAAAAGAAAGAGGTGAAGATACTTAGTACTACAGTTGCCCCATTCATTTTACAAGGGGTGGTCACTCCAATACATACAGCCGTACATACGACCGGGGTCACAATTTGTGACCATCCAAAACTGCTGGTAACCGTCCAAAACTGCCAGTGACCATCCAAACTGTCCAAAACCTGCATGACCATTGACCACACTGCTAAACTGCTGCATGGCGACCCTGTGACGGCGGCAAAACTTTGTCGAGACTACATTAATTTTTGTACAATAAGGAAAAATAAGCCACACCCATGCCCCACCTATATATCCACCATATAGGGGTCACAATCTTGGTTGCAGCACTAAGTATATGGCACTTATTGGAGTAACCACCCTTTGCTTTAGTACAAGAGGTGTGTTAAAAGGCCCTCACAACAAAGTACAAGATTGGAGGTACGTAGTAACTGGCCTTAGTCATTGAACATTGGTATATGCAGCAGGCACTTACAGCTAACATCTCCTTCACTTCCAAGAATGCTGGTGTGTCCTCAAATGCAGCCTAGAGGAGGAAAAGCATGCACACTAAATTGGGGAGACTCGGTATCCTATACCTAGCCTCGTTCCCAGCTGTCCTGGGATGTAAACAGTGTGGGCCTGGGAATGAGAGTACATCTTATACCTGGGTTTGAGCATACGTCTTGAATGCTGTTGCACTCTCAGCTTGTAGCCTGTGGCCATTTGAATCAACAAGATCAACATTACATCTCCAATAGTATAATGCACAGAGACGAACCTTGATTTCAGCTCCGTGTCATTCAAGGGTAGTGTCATCTTAGTTGGCCCTGTGTTGTGCCTGAAGTTACCAGCAAGCTCCACGGCCTAAGGCAGATTGAGGATACATATCTACTGCAACCATTCCAACACACAAATGATACACATTCATGATAGAAGGATGATATCTACACTGCAATTGTGTTTATGATTTCTTACAACAGCACGTTTTGGTCTTACTTGGGTCTGGCAGGATGCCTTGATCAGCTGCAGGTTATCCCTTCGGCAGACTTCCGTCTCTTCTTGCAGTCGTGTCTGCAGAGCAATATCCATTCTCACTCTCTCTATAGCCACCACCAGTATCATGCATTACAACACTCAACCTTGAGTAGTCCAAGAAAAGGCGGATAGAGTGCTTCATCATCTGCCAGTTCACTTTCCACATCGAACACCTGCAAAAGTACATTGTTACAGTGTCACATTCACTAAACCCCACAGCAGAACTCAATGTACTGCATCTTACTGTTTTGGCCTCATTGCTCGCAGTCTCCACAACTTTTTTGAAGGTATCAGTAGTCCGTGGAATTCTATTCTGGTTCCTAGAAGCTTCTCGGAATTTCTCTGAAAGGGAAACATATGGTAAACTTCCTTGTCACCATCAAGTGGTCCAGTCCGTTCCGTAAAATGCTGACCACCTATGCTACAATACATATATATCAACTGCACTCCCAGTAGGGGACATGTTGCAATGTTGTATAGTCTTGTGCATGCTGACTCTACCAGTTGTATGTGCAGATTCCCAATTAACGCCTACATACCAGACGTCATGCATGCATGTACATACTACTAGGGTAGTCAAAGTGAGTAATGGCGGCCAACGGGAAGACAAGAGTACTTTTAACTCCACCAACTACCTGCAAAACTATGATAAGAAAGTGTCAGCGGACGGCAGCGATCACGGTGTGAGTACTCCTATTTAACCCCCTACCAGGAGGAGATGAAATGGTGTCTATGATTGCTTACCCACAGCCTGATCTATAGCTGCTTGAAGTAATGTCTTCATGGCCTCATTGTTTTTCAATGTAACTGAATCAAAGATGTAACTCAATCCGGTCTGAAGGGAAGACAAGGGTATCAAGCTCTTGGATAAAATCAATCCGTATGCATTAAGATTTTAACCATGTGTTTGTCTGTGTGTGTAACGGAAATGGGATGTTCGTGGGGCAGGACTAGACTAGTGACGCATGACCTTCATACTTCAATCAACCTCGAACTCTGTGAAGAATGTTCGTGAACATTGGGCGTAGGCTGGAATCAGCTGGCAGATGCAATCGGGGAGCAGCAGTTGAAGCGGACACAATCGGGGAACAGCAGTTGAAGCGGACGCAATCGGGGAGCAGCAGCCAAAGCGGACGCAATCGTGGAGCAGTTGAAACGGATGCAATCGAGAGCAGCAGCTGAAGCGGACGCAAGCGGCGAGCAGCAGCTGAAGCGGATGCAAACGGAGAGCAGCAGTTGAAGCGGATCGATGCAATCGTGCGGGGAGCAGCAGCTGAAGCAGCTTTGCGCAGAGAGCTGTCCGGCGCCAGATTACTCACGGTAGGCGCATGAGGGGGAAATAGCTAAGCGAGCGAAGCGAGCGAAGCTACTTGTAATAATCAATAGTTCATCACAGAGGAGACTCCTGTTTGTATGGTATCACTCCTCCATACCTTCAACTGATCCAAGTGTCTTTGAAAGGCTGGGTTATCCTCGAGGCGGCCAACTTCATCTCTACAGAGAGAGTGCATGGAAGCAGCTAACCAGTTAATTACCATGTGTGCGTATGTGCAAGGTTATGTCTGTTTGCCAGTGTGTCAGCCAGTGCATCTCTCATCAGTGTGTCAGTCAGTCAGTGTGTCAGTCAGTCAGTGTGTCAGCCAGTCAGTGTGTCAGTCAGTCAGTCAGTGTGTCAGCCAGTCACTGTGTCAGTCAGTCAGTGTGTAAGCCAGTCAGTGTGTCAGTCAGTCAGTGTGTCAGTCAGTCAGTGTGTCAGTCAATCAGTGTGTCAGTCAGTCAGTGTGTCAGTCAGTCAGTGTGTCAGTCAATCAGTGTGTCAGTCAGTCAGTGTGTCAGTCAGTCAGTGTATCAGTCAGTCAGTGTGCCAGTGTGTCAGTCAGTCAGTCAGTTTGTCAGTCAGTCAGTGTATCAGTCAGTCAATGTGCCAGTGTGTCAGTCAATGTGCCAGTGTGTCAGTCAGTCAGTTTGTCAGTCAGTCAGTGTGTCAGTCAGTCATCGACATTAGGCAGTTACAGCAAATCAGGCTGTCTTAGTACTTGTCTTTCCACTCAGAAAAATCTAACCCTAACATGTTCAATAGATGGCATTTTGTCAGAATCACGGATTTAAGATATCCAAACAAGGCACAGTCAGAAAGCAGCAATTCTGTAAACAGCGTACGGGGTAAGTGTTCTGCTGGGCACCTCTAGTTGCAACTGTGATCATTGGATAGAGGATTTATCATTCATTACGATTATTGTGGGACAATTGAACATCTGAGCATCCATGCAGGAATGTTAGAATTTCCTACGGCTCACTTGTAGGCTTGTGCACTCTTTTCCCTGACAGAGTTCTGATATCTTTGCAGTTCTTTGGTCTTCAAAGGAAACACCACCGACTGCAGTTCTTCTTCTGCTCTGATCTGTAGGTGCATTCGCACAAGAAGTCATTGCTTGTTGAGAATACATAACTATAACTATACATATATTTATAGCTTTGTTTTGGAGGGCCTTCCCACCCAACATTTTACTTGCTCTCTTCATGCAGCAGTAAAATCTTGGTGGGAAGACCAAACTGGGAAAGAGACTAAGGTATGTATGAGTCAGAACCTCCTTGGCCATTAGCAATTGGTATACAGGACTTCGTTCTAATCAACAACTTAGCAAAGGATTCCAATGAAATAATGTCACTACGTACACGCAGAACTCAAAACCCTACGAGACGGTCATTCATTAACCTCAATCCTCCTTTGTATTTCACTGCATCTCAGTTTGATCTTCTTGTCGTTCAAATCCTTTAGTTTCTCGTACTTCTCCACGACGTTCTTGTCCAGCCCTTCCAGAGCATCAGCACTTGCAACCTCCAGCCTGCATGTGAAGACAAATATAGCTAGGGAATCTGCTGGCACTGTAAGAGCATGAGTCAGTCAGTCATGTACAGGTTGAACCGCAGGCAGATAGGGGAAGTCCCTTGTGGGGAAGCCAAGATGTTGATAAAACTCCACCTACCCAAGGTCATTAGAATAACCAACTTCCTCATGCTGCTGGTAAGCATAGTCACCCATGTGTGGGTGGGGGTCATAGTAGCCTCATTCCCAGGCTCTTGTGAGAGCCTGCATGGGAACGAGGCGAGGGAAATAAGTGGTAGTCATCTTGTATGTCTGTGTGTATGTGCCTGTGTGTCTGTAACCTCTCTACTTCCCATGCCATTTATCATATTATCTTTGCAACTACTGTACAAATACAAGAACTCGAGGTAACGCACTCACTAAAGCGAGTTCGTCATTATACGTACTTTGACCCCAGGGTGGTACATGGCACATGCACTACGCACTCAATGGGTGCAGTTTCGCCTAATTATAAACAACAAGGGCAGGCAATTAGGGCTAATACTTTTCATTCTAAAACTGAATAGTCAGTGTTTATGAGTGGCAACCGTACTCCTGGTAGAACCATTTTCTCTCTATCATGCAGGAGTGTCATAACAGAATGTGGGGGCGGGGGGGGGGGGGGGGGGGGGGGGGGGGGGGGGGGGGGGGGCGGGGACCCTTTCATCCTCCAGAAGTATTACAGATGCATAGCAACAAGACAACAGGACTAAACATGCGGGTACCACTAACACATACCCAAACAACAGTTGCTTCAGCAGGGTGCTGGCATTCTTCAGTGCTGATTTATGCCATAGCTGCAGAGTAAGTGAAAGAAATCTCATCGCACGTTGACCGCAACCACATGAACAAGCAAGTGCAGCAAGTGAGCAAACCTGAAGCTCTGTCCCGTTTATGGCACCTGGTGAGAATAAACAGTATAATTATACTAGAGAGCAATATGGCAAGTTATCCCTAGCAATGTACATCTTCACAGAGAGTGGACGAACTTTCAAGAGCCTCACCACCCAGTGTATCAGCGCAGGTGCCATTTCACTTGCATCAGGTGAGGTGGTGTGATAGAGATCATCACAGCCACACATCATACCGGTATTACGTATATGTAAATGTGGTTACCAATATCATGTATCAAGAGTCAAAGTTCGCATCAGGCAAGGGATGCAAAACCTCGCTAACACATTCGTCCTCCTCGAGGGGATGCTTTCCATCATCTCACTCGCAACTGAACTTCGCACTGGTCCAAGAAACCTGGAATATCTGGAATGCGTATTGCAAGCACGCGCGCGAGGCAAAGACACAGCACATGTGTATTCCTAGCAATGATATCATACTGGAATAATCAAATACTCACCATAGTTGTGCTGCTTCTGGATGACACTCATGTCAGACTCATAGAAGGTGACACAATCATCCAGAGCATTGACCTTCAGCTGGTCTATGAAGACCTCCCACCTCCCTGGGATCTGCGAGCAGCAAGCAGTAATAATAGCAAGTGTTACTTCTGTTGCTATGGCAACATCACATCCTTGTATCCAAGGAAACTCTGTACATAGAAAGTGAATTATCCCCTAACAAATTCATATGTACTTCTCACAGAAGCTGGGGATTTTTACAGTGGAGGGATTTTTCCCCCGCTCATGCACTGCTACAAGTGTAACAGAACAGCAAAAAGTAAGGAAACAAGGTAGCAGTTTGGATGTTATACTCAACACACATAATAATATTCGGACATTTCTGCACCTAATACAAGTCGAGGCAGTCCTTGTCGCCATTATTTCCTATCATTGGTTTCTTGGGTCTGCCCATTTTGTAATTGCATGTGGCATCGTCGACCACAAGTACAGGCACTGCACTGAGGTGCAGCATTGAGGTGCAGCACAAGGCGCGCTGCGCTGGGTAAGTATTCCATGATTACACTCTAGTTCCAAAAAGTGAGTTTGTCCTACCAACTAGCAACCAGGAATGCAGTTGCCACTGGATAGTCAACTAGTATTTGTATGTATGTGGATGGCAGTGCTCACCTCTGCCAGTGACCCCTCATTGGCAGCTGTTACAAGTATCTCCAAAAGAGTAGCCAACTCGGGTCCAGTTATGGGTCTTCCTGTTGGAGAAACAGAACCTCATGACGGATCAATTATCGAGTACAGATCCACGTGGACCTGAGTGAAGGCTGCTACTACACCTCTGAAAGACAAACTGTAAGCTTCAATACAGCGGATTGCATTTCTGTTCGAGCATTGCCAATTCCGTGACTATGCTTTTAGCATTAGTGGCAAGAACTTCCTGTGGGTGGAGCTTCATGGAAATAACACGGCCGGAATACCCTGGAGTCTGGAAGCTATGTGGGCACTTTGCGCAAGTATCATATTTGCAGAACACAGTTTCCGTGAAAATCCACAGAGTCCGCAATGTTCCATGGAATCTACTATCCAAAGTACTCATCATCAGTAGCACTTGTAATTCCTGTACATTACTCACACTTGAGGCATGCAGGTTACCCAAGGCTCTCTCTACAATCCCATTCTTTCTTGATCTCATACAATACTCCAGTCCTCCCTCTACCTGTTTTCCATACCAAAAACCTGGGTACAAGGTGGCCTAGGAATGAGACTCTATACAGCCTGAGAATGCACTAAGCTCTGGACATGGGCAGTACCGTTCTTCTCCTTGGGAACCAGGCCCCGTTTGATGTCAGCTATGAGCTGGTCTCTCTCCTCCTTGTACTCCGGAGTCAGCTGGTCTTCAGTAGCCTGCAATACCAGACGGGGAGGCATTCCAGTGAGCACTTCAAACTGCTCCAACTAGGTGTTAATAGTTTAGCAGAAGATACGGGTCTAGTGGCTTAGTGTTAAGAGCATTCTGACTAGTATTCAGACGGTCTTGGATTCGAATCCCAGAACGTTTCCATGGATTCAATTCTCTCACTCTCAGCGTCACTAAACTAATATGATAACACCCAGAGCAGCAAGGCTGCTTAGCCTAGGTACTGCATAGCCTTGTTCCCAGGCTCCCCCTTGTGCGCACGGTGAAGAAAAATACAGAGGGCTCCCCACTGTGCGTGCAGTGAACTTCACCGCGTGCACAGGGGGAGCCTGGGAATGAGGCTAGGTACTGCATGGAATGAGCAGATAGGACCTGGGAACGAGGCTACTGCAGTACAGCATCTGCATATATGTACCCTTGATAGATCTTGCAGGAGATGCTTCCTTGTTGCAGGCAGGAACAGCGTGTGGCAGTCCACCGACTCAAATATCCCTGCAAACGGAGTGAATGCTACAATAGTCAAGCTACTGTAGGCCAACGCAATGCACATGCTGGAATAAAATTGACTAGGGGTCCACAAAGAAGGAGTGTACAGGAACAGCATTGTTCTGGCTTTTGTGCTTGACCATACATAATTATACGCATGTACAGCAAGTGGGAAAAATTTACATGTTATACGTAATTGCATTCACAACGCATGTGTCACAGTTACGTAAGTCAAGATACCTACGTAGGTTAGTCTGTTGCAGCCCCAGGTTATGATGCTACCAAGTGGGATGCTCCTTCTCACCATGAGCTTCTGGTTACCCCGTGCACATGTACGCAGCAGGGGTAAAGTGATCGGTTTGTCTGTCTGTCTGTCTGTCTGTCTGTCCAAGCGGTTTGAGCAGTGAAGGCCTTGTTGTTCAGAACAGAAGTGACAGAATTCAGAAAATAGCATCTAGAGTCTACATACTTAACAGACCAGAGATCTATTCGAGACACTGAAAAAGTTGCGTGAAAGTTGATAATTAGCCCTTCTAGTTACTTTCCACAAAATAATATGTTGAGACTGCAGGGGCTGGTAGACGCACCAGTACATGGTGCCTACTCTGGTGCCTTCTGAGAAAATCCTACACTGGCACATTGGGCTACCGTAGATGCCGATTATTTCACGTGGCAATAATTCAGCGATCTATAGCCACTAAAAGTAACACAATTTTATTTTGCGGAGGGAAATTTTTGCTGAACATCACCACAAAAAATTATTTCGCTCAGTAATAATTTACTATTGGTACGTTGTCAGCGTACCAGAAGTTCATGTCTCACGGGTGTTTCATTTCGTTAAGACGTGGACATTTAGCAACGCGCAGGGGTCGTAATTTCCATGACATAGCACCCCTCACAATAGGCTAAAGGTCATGCTAAGCCAAGCTAATATAGCATGAAGTGAAGCCGAGTGCTATATTTGCCTTGAGACCACGCCCACATGCGCAGTGCACGAGTGCAAGCGGTACTTTAACTGGTTTATTAGAAAATGGCGTTGTACTGAACCAGATTGTGAAAACCCAGGAAAAAATGCACCAATGGATTGCTGAGTTATTAAGCGGAGAAAGACAAACGTTGATGGCAACTTGAAGCGTCGACTGCTGAAAAGCAGAAGCGCTTTTCAGTTGGTTCTGTGGTCCATTACCTCACCGTACCTGGGTAGTTTACAGCAGCAATGACAGCCACTCCATTCTTATTTTTGAAGCCCAAGTGCAGCCATGCAATTGCGGGTGAGTTTATGTTCTCTTTACTTCCCAGAGTTCTAATAGCAGCTTGGATATATAGCTGCGCCCAAAGTAATATTCTGGGCCTCCAGTGACTGAAAGTTACATGTACGTATGAGTGGGTTAATTTTTTAGTCTGTTGAGTCAATTTTGAAACATTTCACTTGGGGGCAGAGGCTGGCTGTATATGGAGCCATTTCAATACAATGCTCCTTGATGATGCATTCCATCATTTTCATGGCATTTGGAATCCCCGCATAAATCCTTCTCAAATGTTGGAATGAGCATGCATGCTTTCTGCCCCTTGCTCTCCCATCAAACCTGCACCAATGCTCATCCACAGGATGACATGATCCTCTAAAATATGTATATTTGGCAGCACAGTTGCCTGAGGAAATGTGTCCCCATGAACTCTCGGTTGTTCATCTCTGTGCAAGAATGTGGAGGTGTATTGTTCAAAGCATGTTCACAAGAAGTGTACACGTACCAGCGCCGCGAAACGGCGCTCATAAGCTCCTACCTGGTACGTGGGCTCCTGACGTACCTACTGAAAGCAACAAGTCGCACAGACAAGTGTCCTGCACTGCAAATGGACCGGGCACCAATACACATCCATGCAGATGGGACACCTCCGCGGCCGTTCTGAGGCATCCATTCCACATGCAGAGAGGGCGTAGGTGGGCTTGGTATCGCTGGGATAGAATAGTGTGGGAGATATGGATCTAATATGTTCCAGAACGTGACTAGGGGTGCAACCACTTGGTCGTCCTTGGTTCTTGCACACCCTCCTGTTCTGACCACCCCCGGCAGCAAACGGCTGAAAGTGTTGGCAAACCTGTGTGTGTATTTGTGTCCGACATGTTTTCTGTTCATACTAATTACCGTATATCGGGTAATTTTCGTGTTGAAAATCTTTCATGTGACAATTATTCATGTCAAAACTTTTTTGCGAACCACAGTGATCAAAGCGATTTTTAAAAAATGATTCTAACCTTGCTGTACTTGCCATTCTTTCACTAGCACGCCGACCCAGCTTCTTCGGGAAAACTCGAGCTGCTGCGCACCCACGATGGTCGTGACAAATGCAAGTACTTGCCTATTGGCTATTGCGGTCCGCTCCTTCGCACTGTGTGCTCAATGTGCTGCTCCCGCATCTTGAACCTCTCTGTCCACTTGAGCGATACTTTGAGAAGGTATTTCCGTCTTGAGTCTGGCCGGTCCATCGTTGAAACTTGAAAGCAGCGAAACAGCTATATACAGAACCATGGATTGCGCAGTAATGTACATGTGTTCATTACCGTAATTTATCCGCTTTCCTCAGTAAATTATTTCGCGTGACAAATTTTTGCGTTTAGTGGCATTCGCGAAAATAATTTAACAACGAAAATTTCCCGATATACGGTCAAGACATCTGTATTGCTTACCTTGTATACTGTTGCTGTGTTCAGAGTTAGCGAACGCAGAGTTCGCGCGAATGAAAGATGAAAGCTACGGAATCTGAGAGCGACATTTCCATTCATGTTGTTTGGTTCACGTTCACGTTGCACGTTGTGACACTTTCTGCATCATGTAGCTTGTCCAGAGCAAGGGTGCGGCGCTGCATCACAGTTGTAGACTACCTAGAGCCTCTGGTTGATGACGGTGTGCAGTTTCATGTTCTTAGCTAGCACATCTTCCGCTCAGTGTGCAGCTTCAAGTTCGTATACGAGTACGTAGCTAGACATTGTTGAGCCCATTCGATCACAGCGATCTGTAGTTCAAGTTCGTAGTAGCTACGTAGCTAGTTCATCCTCGTGAAGATAAGCTAGCAATGAACTTGCACACCGTCATCGCTCAAGGTAGTCAATGCAGCGCCGCACACTTGCTCTGGACAAGCCATGTGAGCCAGGCTGAAGGAAAATGTCGCGACATATCATTGTATCTGCATGCTTGATTTGTGGTTTTGTAGCTTCTTTGGCCATTATCTTGCTAGTGCATCAGTATGAACGTGAAACAAACAACGTGAATGTGAAACGAACAACGTGAACGTGAACGTGAATTGAACAACGTCAACTGGCAGTCTCTGAACCACATGCACCTTTCACGCACCGGGAGAGTCTGGTTCTGGGACTAATTATTTTGTTTCACATTCATACTGATGCAGAGCAGTGTGGTTCTAGTTTAAGGTTACGGGATACTTGTGCGCGCGCCGTGCGAAATGTATTGGGCTTAAGCTCGCTAACCAAGAATCTCTGCTACAAACAGCGTGAGCAACTTGATTCTGGAGGTGGAGGTACGCTGTCACAAGGTGCAGGGCATGACGGAACCTTTTACCGATACGCTGTATAGCCGTGCAAAAACGAGCAGTTCAGTTCACCAAAAAGCCGTATTTACAGCTTTTCTCCAGCGAGACAGCAGATAAATTTGTCCAGAGTTCGCGAACGCTGCGTTCGCAGACCGTCCAGAGTTCGCGAATGCTGCGTTCGCGAACGCTGCATTTGCGAACGCTGCGTTTGCGAACGCTGCGTTCGCAGACTGTCCGAACGCTGCGTTCGAAGACCGTCCAGAGTTCGCGAACGCTGCGTTTGAAGACCGTCCAGAGTTCGCGAATGCTGCGTTCGCGAACGCTGCATTCGCGAACGCTGCGTTCGCAGACTGTCCAGAGTTCGCAAACGCTGCGTTCGAAGACCGTCCAGAGTTCGCGAACGCTGCGTTCGAAGACCGTCCAGAGTTCGCGAACGCTGCATTCGCCGCAGGCCGTCCAGAGTTCGCGAACGCTGCGTTCGCAGACCGTCCAGTGTTCGCGAACGCAGACCGTCCAGAGTTCGCGAACGCTGCGTTCGCAGACCGTCCAGCCAGAGTTCGCGAACGCTGCGTTCGCAGACTGTCCAGAGTTCGCAAACGCTGCGTTCGAAGACCGTCCAGAGTTCGCGCGAACGCTGCGTTCGAAGACCGTCCAGAGTTCGCGAATGCTGCGTTCGCGAACGCTGCATTTGCGAACGCTGCGTTCGCAGACTGTCCAGAGTTCGCGAACGCTGCGTTCGAAGACCGTCCAGAGTTCGCGAACGCTGCGTTCGAAGACCGTCCAGAGTTCGCGAACGCTGCGTTCGCAGACCGTCCAGAGTTCGCGAATGCTGCGTTCGCGAACGCTGCATTCGCGAACGCTGCGTTCGCAGACTGTCAAACGCTGCGTTCGAAGACCGTCCAGAGTTCGCGAACGCTGCGTTCGAAGACCGTCCAGAGTTCGCGAACGCTGCGTTCGCAGGCCGTCCAGAGTTCGCGAACGCTGCGTTCGCAGACCGTCCAGTGTTCGCGAACGCAGACCGTCCAGAGTTCGCGAACGCTGCGTTCGCAGACCGTCCAGCCAGAGTTCGCGAACGCTGCGTTCGCAGACTGTCCAGAGTTCGCAAACGCTGCGTTCGAAGACCGTCCAGAGTTCGCGCGAACGCTGCGTTCGAAGACCGTCCAGAGTTCGCGAACGCTGCGTTCGCAGACCGTCCAGTGTTCGCGAACGCAGACCGTCCAGAGTTCGCGAACGCTGCGTTCGCAGACCGTCCAGCCAGAGTTCGCGAACGCTGCGTTCGCAGATCTAGACCGTCCAGAGTTCGCGAACGCTGCGTTCGCAGACCGTCCAGAGTTCGCGAACGCTGCGTTTGCAGAGTTCGCGTTCGCAGACCGTTCAGAGTTCGCGAACGTTCGGCAGTTTGCAGTCCAATCGCTAGTCCAATCGCGCCAGCGTACCGGAAATTCATTCACGCCTACGCGTAACATTTCAGGAAGTATGCAGTATAGCTAAAAGTGACCGCACAGAAATCGTTATCACTTCGGATGTTGTGTAGTGACTTTTTGGTATGCAATTGCAAGCTCAGCTACAGCAGCTCTACGCACCAATGCATGTGCAAAGTTTGTAGCTTACTCAGAATGAGAGATATGACCTGACACCTGGATTTCAGTGAAAATGAGTACCTTCTTCACAAAAATTGGTGCCGTTTTCATTAACCAACTCCTGGACAGATAGCTATCGCAGGTATTCTGTGCAAGAAGTAAGAATGCTATAGTTAGTGATTACATGACATTCCCGTGTTCCAGCAATACAAACGGTATAAACAGTCGGCATAATTCAATGCATGCGGGAATGTATAGACACCGGCATTAATAATAGACAGAGAACTGGTATGTTCCTGAGTCTGCAGATGATAGAGCACTTCAGTTCCAGATGAAAGTATAAAGTGCTAGCAAACAGAGTCAGCAGATAGCAGGTTCAGCTAATGGCGTCCAAAGTTCAACCTGGCCAGTGCAGCTCCTGCTCACTCTGCAAGAAGAGTAATCACATCATATAGCAGCTGGAAGAATAACAGAGGGAAGGGTGCACACTTACCAACATTGAATGCATTAGAGAAGAATAGTATTGAACCCTGCACCCACAATGGGATACCAAAGCCAATTAAGGCTATCACCAAATGCAATATTAAGAGTTGTAAACATCCAGTGTGCAGCAAAACCACAGCACACAGGCTCCAGGAGATGCTCGTTATAGCAGAGCCAGGGTACGGGAGGTACATACCATGCAGTGAACGTATACATGTAGAAAGCATAGCCTGATAGCTATAGGCACAATAGGTTCTAAGTGGCTACATGTGGCTAAGTGGTTGCAGATGCAAGACAGGGTCATTAGATGTGACTATAAAATGCACGGCAGACACCGAGGACCTGGATGCCACAGCATTATTGGTACCATTGGGGCTCACCTTTCTTGTGAGAGTGACAGATCTCAAAGTAGAATACAGGAGTACTGGTCCCCGGACCAGCAGAAGACGATGATATTCAGCCAGAAAGACTGGATGAGAGATGAAGAAGAGCTAGAAGAGGTTATACAACATGAATTCGGTGAAGATAGTGATCACGAATTGGGTGAAGATAGTGATCATGAATTAAACTATAGCGGCCTTATATTGCTCTGTGTATCCATATGTGCATGTTTAATCCTCTGCACTGAGAGATCATCCGGATCAGGGTTATACAAGCTGAGGCCGTTTCTATTAACCTTCATCCACCTTGTCCTGCCAGTTCAGTAGACCCATAGCTAACTGCTAATAGCACTTACACCCGTGTTTCAGCTCCTAGGAAGAAGATATACATACCCCTGAACACCATACCTTACAAAAAGGTCAGCATGAGCACACTAAACTGCAATTCCCTTTATGCTCGCCCCCCTTCCCTTGATTAGGTACAAACATACTCTTACTTACCTCGAAACAGTGTAGCCGACCCTTCGCCATCTTCGAGGAGAGAAATAACATCGCTAGAACTGCACAGTGTAAAAAATGCCATTTTCGGACAGGAAGTGACCGTGTGCTACAATTAAATTCCCGGACGTTTGTACGTTGGTGATTGGACTGTCGCAGACCATCCAGAGTTTGCGAACGCTGCATTCGCAGACCATCCAGAGTTTGCGAACGCTGCATTCGCAGACCATCCAGAGTTGGTGAACGATGCGTTCACAGACCGTTCAGAGTTCGCGAACGTTAGCAGACTTCAGAGTTCGCGAACATTCGCAGACCGTTCGGAGTTAACGCTACATTCACAGTTGTGTGTGCATGGCTATCACATTTACAGCGACATATGGGAAGCAGCCGTCGGGGAAGAGCTACTGTGTGAATGTGAGCCCAAGAACACAAAGGACAGTTATGCTTAGCTGCGGAAAATATTTTGCGCGTTTAATATTCATGGCCTTACTTCATACTGCAAAAATTTCCCCACCGCAAAAAATTGGTAACTACAGTATCTTATTTACAAGGCTTGTATATAAAGCTTGTGACCTGCTACATCGCAGCTGAAACACTTGGCTCTCTACAACATTGGTAAAGTAAAAAAAACTTCATGGTTTATCCTCATAGACGTCTTTATATTGACCCACCCTCTCACCTCACCCATTAGATTGATGTCGTAGTCTCCGGCCTCCCTGCTGCTGGTCTCCATTATCCTGTGGAGCCACTCACGCGGAGTCTCCTCATCCTCCGTCGTCTGGACAAAGTCCTGTACCACCTGGTCATGTGCAGACACACAACGATTGACATCTTACAATTCATAACATCATGAGATGGTTTTTCCCCTGTTCCTGCCTCTTGTTTCTACGCCAGGCTCACCAAAATTAGGGTGGAGTGATCTTTATATTATCTCTGAGAGCATATGTTGATGACAGCAGTCACAACTATGATGTCATTGTCAGTCACATGCTAATGTGCGGTGAACTACGTAAAGCGAAAAAGGAGACGAGTTTTGGGTGCACGTTCAGAAAAGTCTACATTGTCACACGAAACTACCATTTCTAGCTTGTTGTGCATGCTTGTCTCCATCAAAATTTTCAAAGATCGTGAGCATTATATACCAGGACACAGAGTGCATGAATAGAGTGCTATAGTAATGCAGAAGTATGCTCCATGCATTGGTCTCGAGCACCCAGGGACAGCCCATGAAAATACTGATTACACCGCTGAGATTGCTGTCACTGGTACTGACTGACTCAATTGTACTGGTATGATAGCTGTGCTGATCAGTGGTAACAGGTGTGTTAAACCAGCGAGGCTAGCTGTAAGTACGAGCTGGTGGATGTTATCGGAAGGTGATACGTATTAAACACTGCATCATAAACTAACAAATTACACTAGATCAATATTACCAAGATGGTATATGTTTTGTTTGAATTTCAATGTGCGGGGGATGTGCGAACACAATCTCCCCCTATCAAAAAATTGCGCACCCGAGTCTCCCACGGTTGGGGAGAGCTCAAGCTTCAACTTGGCAAAGTGCCCGAGTCTCCACCTGGAGGAACTGCCTGATTGATCAGGAAGCCCCTGTGCCAGGTAAGTTAACTCATACCTCAGCTTATATAATCACCGGGCGAGTGAAATACTTGTGGGTTTCGCAGCATATACAATATTCATAGCTACTTTAGCATAAGAACAAAGTGCTAATTGTACTACTACAAGAGTACTGTAGGCCCTCTAGCTATGCAACTTCCAAAAATCAACCGATGATTTCCAATATGTGTTACTCTCCGGAACTCTTTCGACACCTGCTCCATAGCCAGCTCAGTTGACCCGTGATCAGGGGTCTGTCAGCGTAGATGCATGTTGCGATATGGTCAAAACATCAGTGATGGTAAGATATGGCAACAGAAACAGAAGCAACTCACACATTTGCCCGGGATGCCATGTGCATCAGCAACCATGTACGAGATGAGAAAAGCAATGGCAGTCAGAGAACAAGGAAATAAACACGACCTACCCGGTATGCAACAGCCATGCTTTCACCTCGCCTCGTATTTCTAATATTTCGTCACTTTTTGGGCAACTGAATTCTGTTCTTGCACTACACCACAGTAAACACATAATTAGAGCACCTGTACAGTAAACATCCTTGGAAGTTGCAACTGACAGACATGCAGTCCATGGTTCAATGGTCATATTGTCCGATGACTCAAGGTTTCTAGGGCTGCATCGTCTGATGACCACCCCCCCTCCATTGTCCACCTAATGTCATTGCAATGTGATTGACATGACTAATGCTTCTACATCAGGTCTTCTCAGTTTTTCCTCACCCTACATTACTGCATGTCAATGGAAACTGGAAGATTTAACACATCTGGAGCTTATGGTCATTACACAGCCTCACTCTATTCTGGCACTTGTGTTAGTGTGTGCATGATGCTTCAGTTTGGACTCTGTACTTGTCACTTTTCATTTGCACAGAGTAGCAATTGAAATTGTGCGCACCCAGTTGCACGTAATGAGCGAGTAGATACCATATTGGATACCTTATGAGATCACTTGTATGACTCCTACTGCTAGTGCTCTACTCCATGGGGGGTCCTGCTGGCTCCAGTTGTATACACCTACCAAGAGTTCATGAACTCTTGCTCCTACAGAGTGTCCCCTGCAGAATGCCTGCCATCGTTTCTATCCCTACATCACTAATCTGAGATTATGTACCAGGCTCTCCTCACTTCTCTGCACTACAAGCAACGAAAAGCTGGGCGGGGTGTGGGAACGATGCAGTTACTAAATGGCACAATTGCATCCTATAGTGTCCTCGTTCCCAGGCCCGCGCCAATTTCGGTTGCACTCACGAAAGAATGGCGTTCTTTCGTGTGTGCAACCGAAAACGGCGTAGGTCTGGGAACGAGGAGTACCATGACTAATTTCACAAATGACTTTGGCGATGGGCTTTAGCGGTTGCAAGACTAATATTGCTATGAAAGGTCTCCCTGATCTAGTCAGAGCAGCTATTTTCAGCTGCCAGTAAAACTGGAGGAGCTCTCTCCTGGAAGGTCCGGGAAGGGAGAAAGGAAACCCTCATACATACAAGTTGTGTGGGAGCCAAAACCTGCACACTACCATCCAGCAACCAGGGATATTGACCGGATGAGCTCTAATAAGAACATGCTAAGCATGTTGCCTGACTCCCACAGCAGTCTTCCAGATACTGGAGCCGTAGGAGGAAACTTCCTCCTTCTCGAGTGCGCAGGAATGCCAAGCGCCTTAAAGAGTTCCTGGAGAGGAAGAGGATTGCTATGCAAGACAGTCGTCACCCAGGTACGTACAACATCAACACCTGACAAGGAACACTCTAGTCAGGTGGAAGCTGTTGGCCAACTGGATCACCAGGAAGAACAAGACCAGGAACACGTTGTGGAATGAAATGTAGTTGATGCAGTTGTACTTCCTCTGCCACAGCCAGAATTATCAGCTCACATGGAAACACCGTTGACAATGCTCTCAGGAACTTCATTGAGGACAAAGTTTCATGCAAGGGAGATTTTGATGTGAACCAGGGCTTGAGATGGAACTGTAGCTACAACAGAGAAGTCATTTGGAAACCCAGCAGAGACATGCTCTATTATCTAAGGGGTGCGGCAAAACCAAGGAGCAAGATACGAAAAAGATCTAGATGAAGGTATGTGAGAAGTTCAATAAAAGAATTCTGTTTCAATATCAATGTGCAGGGGATGCGCGAACGCAGTCCCCCCCTACCAAAAATTGCGCACCCGAGTCTCCCACGTTTGGGGAGATCGCAAGCTTCAACTCTGCAAAGTGCAAGGGCTGAGTCTCCACTTGAAGGGACCGCCTGCTTGATCACAGTATCCTCTGTGCCAGGTAAGTTAACCTACTATTCCACAGCTCTGCTTATATACCCACTCAGTGAGCGAAATGCTTGTGGGTTTCAACTTAGCTAGCACATACGATATTCATAGCTGCTACAGCAGTATTCATAGCTTCGTTGTACAGAACAAAAGGTGCTAATTGTACAATTTAAGTTACTTTTCATCCCAGATTTTCTCTCGCAGCTTTGGAGAAACTCGGAAGGAACGTCCAGGAGGACTTCACACATGATATGGTGTCACTCTGATGTCATATCTACCACCACCGTGATGTCATATCTACTGTAACAACACCACAGAATGCTTGCCGTCTGTGTCGCTGTTGGCACATTAGTTGGGGAACCTGGAAGACACACATGCAGAGTTACCAAAGCTTCCAGTAACACCACAGTGGTACTGTATCACATGTGAAACCCTCCCAGGCTTTCCTTCTGAGGAAATCACAACCCAGGAGGTCGTGATTGGGATAGGCCTCTAGTCCATAGCCCACAGTCATATTCAGGCTACATGTACCTAAGGCATGGGACAAGGTTGAAATCTCGCACCATCGAGTCTTTGTGGCCATTGGCCAATGAAACTAAACTCAATTGGACCGCCGGAAACCAGCTCAGCATTATCAACATTCCTGAGGGTGACAGGTACCAGTATGTATGTATGTAAGTACATATATATTGTGAGAATAGATCCCCGATTCAGAGCCTCACACAAGAATGTACCAGGCTCTCCCCACTTTCCATACCGCAAGCAATGGGAGGAGGCCTGGGAACGAGGATACTACAATGTCATACTTGTCAGAATACTACATCAACACATGGTGGCTGTCGTGAGGAAGTTCCACTCTCAATCAGATATCTGTTGAGCGTATACCTATGTACGTAGTTACAACAGGCATGCAGACACAGGGTTTCTACATGACTCAGTCCGATAGCCAGTGGTATGTAAAGTACTTTTGGTTTGAGAGACCACGTATCTTCAACACAATAATTAAGACACCTACTATTCATGAATATCATAATGCAGTGCCAAGGTGGTGACACTCCCATTGAAGCCATAGTCAGAGCTGCGACCGGGGTCAAGAAACCTTGACCGTCATTTTTGCAGCTTGACCACTTGACCGCATTGCAAAAAGACTCTTGACTGTTTGACTGCATTGTATTTCAGCCGTTGACCACTTGACTGCTGATAGTATACGGTAGCGACTCCACCCCTTCCTTAGTATACGGGGTCAAGATTCGCCGATAAGCCCGGTTGCAGCTCTGACTACGGCGTCTATGAGTGTCACCCCCTTGATTGTCTACGTTCACCAGTAATAAGTGTATACTAGGAATATGCATGCGCAGTATCTTTGCCTCAAACGCGTGCTTGCAATACGCATTCCATATACCGAAGTCACACGTTATTAGGCGCAGCTCACTTATAGGTGCATATTCACTGTTAGGCACAGGTTCAACTCTCGTCCCAAGATCTCACTGTTAAGCGCTGCAGTCTTCTTCCAGAAACTCTGCCATTTTCGATCCTACAGAGTGGAAATAGCTATAATTCGAATTGAAGCGCACTTCCTATTCGAGGAATGTCATTCATTATGAGGCACATCTTGCTTAGAGGTGCATATTTCCTTCCCATGGAGTTATACCTAATAATGCGTGACTACGGAATATAGGCGTGGCTTCGTGGGCCAGTGCAGTAAGGTGCAAAGTTCAGTTGCGAGTGACTTAGAAGATGGAAAGCGTCCCATTGAGGAGGACAAACACATTAGCAAGGTCTGTATCCCTTGCCTATAAACAGTCTTGCACTAGACCGTCCCCATGAATCACCATTTGGTGGGCATGAGGCATTCATAATTGCCATCTTCCATATGCCCACACAGTAGCAATGGTGGAGAGGAGTACAGCACTAGACTGACACACAGCTTACCCAAATGAGGGGTGGAAACGTCAAGAGGTCATGGTTGAACTCATCAAACCACTGGGATTTTGACATTTGCGACCGGAGGGCAAAGAGCTGAGGAGAAACAGAGAAAAAAAGATTGTGGGATTTAATGACAGAAAAAGTTGGAAGTATGATTCAACTAGCTGTAACGGCCTGTCATACACTATCATTGTCCTCCCCAAAAGCGGTCTGCCTAGACGGTAGAATAATTGGTCCCCCCTGGGACCATCTATGGGGCTGTAAGCAGTCCCCCCTTGCCGTAATTGGTCCCACTTGTTGTTCACTAGCCCAAGTCACAAATATTCACTGGTGGGTCAACTATGAAGCGAAGAAGCATAAACACAAGTCTGTCAGACGCGAATGGCGTCTGCACCCTCCATCAGGAGGCCATGTGGTCCAAGTGTAGCACCAGGAGCCCACAACGCTCCTGGTAGCATGAACCACAATTATAAGTCATGCATGCATGATAGCTACTCATTCCCCAACGAAGATAACTGACAAAACAATTGTACATTTAATACTGCAAAACCATTCCTTCATAGTCTGTGCAGCCTCAATAGGTACAGATCTACACCGATCTTTGTCGGAAGCTGGTCTTCGTCACCCAAACAACAACCCAACAAGGATCACTTGGAGTATCACTAATGGGGAAGTAGGGCCTGATTTCTTCTCAACTTGATACAGCCAAGCTGCATGGGCAACTTTACCTGTAAGTACCCCGCCGAGCGTTTGTCACGGATCATGTATATATATGGGGTGGGACCATCTACAGTAAGGGGGGACCAGGTATGGCTGCGATATTTGGTCCGGGGACCAATTATTCTGCCGTGGACAGTCCGGGGGGACCGCTTTTCAGGGGGGACTGTCCACGGCATGACAGGCCCAAGTCAGTCTGGTACACTCAGCTATAATAGTAAGGGACAAAATCTGATGCACTTAGAGCCATCAGCTCATATGTCTGTCTCCTTAGGGCAGATCAAGGCACATATACTTCATGTACGGAGTGTGCCAAGTTGTGTATGAGCACCTTATCATTCACAGTGTGTGATGTATTGCTTGTACTGTGCATGCATGCTTAGTTATTAAGCTATGATGTAATGCTGATTTGTTGTGTGCATGTGCAGTTCTTCTGTGGTTGTTGTAATTCGGTTGCGATCGCCATGCTGCATGTGTTTTGCTGTTTGTTGTATCTGAAGAGATCCGATTGAACATCATACTGGCGACGAGGATTCGACACAAACATGACCACATTGGGCAAAATCCAAGAGTTCTGTCCTGAAAAGGAGAAATTCCTAGAGAGAGTTGAACTCTTCTTTGCTGCCAACGATATTCCAACGGAAAAGCAGGTGCCGGTGTTTCTCAGTGTGGTCGGTGGGGTTACGTACGGAGTACTGCGTAACTTGATAGCACCACACAACCCAAACGACACGACGTTTGAGGAAATAACAACTACACTCAAGGCACACTTCGAGCCGAAAACATTGGTCATAGTGGAGCGATTCCATTTTCATAGAAGAAATCAATCCCCGGAAGAGTCCGTGAATGACTATGTTGCAGAACTCAGACGTTTGGCTACCAACTGTGCGTTCGGCACCTACCTAGAACAGGCCTTGCGCGATCGTCTTGTCTGCGGATTGAGAAACGAGAACATCCAGATACAGTTGCTCACGGAAGCAGACCTGACCTTGACATGCGCAGTACAAGTTGCGCAGGGGATGGAGGCAGCCCACAAGAATGCCCTGAGTTTCAAAGGCCGCGACTTACCTGTCAGAATTAAGGGTAGAAAGGCAACTGAGAGGTTGGTCCTGACGTACAGACAAACAAGGAGGCGGTGCTGTAGTGGGGGAAGCCATGTTATTGTTGCGGTAAGATGGGGCATGGCCAGCACGAGTGTGGCTTCAAACACGCCACCTTTCACAAGTGTGGCAAACTGGGGCATCTAGCAAGGGTGTGTCGGAGCGTTAAGGACAAGGGAAGCCCCAATGGGAAGGCAAAATGGGTGGAAACTCAGTCACCAGAAGCTCCAGAGTCGGATGAGGAAGTGATCTACAGAGTGAGTGACAAACCCTCACACCCCTACCAGGTGGAGATAGCGATCAATGGAGCAGCAGTGAAAATGGAAGTCGATACTGGCGCTGCAGTCACCATATTGTCCCAGAAGACTCAAGAAGCCCTTTTTCCATCAGCAACCTTGTCCAAACCTACTGTGAGCCTTCGCACTTATACATCTGAACCCATCGTAGTCCTCGGGGCAGATGATGGTAAATGTCCAGTATGGCAAATATGAACGCACCCACACTGTTCATGCCCACTTTGCTGTAGTGTTGATTAATTGTAGTTATGACTTATTATGTAACATGGTTACTATAGGTCAACCACAATTTGATGTTGTCAACATGTGAACTACATGCTATCTTGGTCCCTTTTGTAGACCTCCCCACTGTCCATGTAACTTCCTCCCTTTGTCTGTGAGCCAGCCTCTGGGGCCCTGCTCCATGTATTTAAGCTATGTTCATCATTTTTGCCTCACTTCACTACTATTATAGTACCTCACCACTAAGTTGTTTCTCAGTATTGCCATGAATTGTTGAAAATGCTGAGTGAAGTCAATTGTCATCAGCTGAGAGCCTGTCTCTAGTCTGCATGCCTGCCAATATCTAGCCTGCCTAGAATTATCAATAGCAGGGAAGAGCTCAACACACACACACTTTTTGTGGTGAAGGGAAACAGTCCATGCCTCCTTGGGCGTGACTGGCTACGTGACATTCGCCTGGATTGAGCCAGCATAAAATCTGTGAAGGCCCAGGACAACCTCAGCCAACTCATGGACAAGTACAAAGAGCTTTTCCAGCCAGGAAGAGGCACAATGAAGCGATTCAAAGCTCACCTCAGCCTGAAAGAGGGATGCAAAGCCAAAGTTTTGCAGACCATGTTCTGTACTTTTTGCTATCAAGGAAACGGTAGCACACGAGATTGATCGACTGGAAGAGAATGGAACTCTTCGTAGGGTCGAGCACGGGGTACTCCCATAGTCCCAGTTCCCAAAAAGGATGGGAATATCAGGATTTGTGGGGATTTCAAGGTCACATTGAATCCAGCCTTACAAGTGGAGCAATACCCCCTGCCAAAGCCAAGTGATCTCCTGGCAAGCCTGTCAGGTGGGCAGAAGTTTACAAAACTTGATCTGTCCTCTGCATATCATCAGTTGCCGCTGGATGAGGAGTCGAGCAAACTTGTCGCCATCAATACCCACAAGGGTGTCTATGAGTACACTCGACTTCCTTTTAGCGCCGGCGCTTTTTACGCGCAAGTGGAAAAGGAAGCGCTCTCCTTAGTATTTGAATCCGAAAATTCCATAACTATCTGTACGGTCGACCCTTCACACTCGTCACTGACCATAAACCACTCACTGCCATTCTAGGCCCCAAGCGTGGTATCCCTCCTTTGGCTGCGGCAAGAATGCAAAGGTGGGCCTTGCTGTTGTCAGCCTATACATATGACATTCTGTTCCGACCAACTCACAGGCATGGAAATGCTGATTGCCTCTCGCGTTTGCCTCTGAGTGACAGCTCACAGACGGATATTCCAGACGATTCCTCAGTGTTCAATGTGGTCCCGCTTCAATCCAGACTTCAGAGCTAGGGTCCGTAACAGCGGCAGACCCTATACTGAGCAAAGTGTTGAGGAGTGTGCGAAGGGGGTGGCCAGAGAGAATTCCTGAAGCAGTGCGTCCGTATTGGCATAAGCGTGCAGAGTTGACGATAGAGGGAAATTGTATCCTGTGGGGAGTACGCGTACTGACCTCTCCGGGAACGAGTCGTGCGAGAGCTACATCGAGGCCATCCGGGAATAGTTAGGATGAAATCCCTGGCACGTAGCCACGTCTGGTGGCCTGTGATCGACAACTGTGCCAAAGCCTGCAGGGATTGCCAAGCTATCAAGAATGCACCACCCAAGGCCCCACTTCACCCATGGGAATGGCCAACAGCACCCTGGAAACGCATCCATGTGGACTTTGCGGGACCAGTAGACGGGAAGATGCTACTCATCACAACAGATGCTCAATCAAAGTGGCCCGAGGTGTGCGTGATGAACAGTACAACAGCTGCAAGAACCATCGCAGCCCTGAGGAACATGTTTGCTCGCTACGTATGGGATACCAAAGCAAATGGTGAGTGACAATGGGCCTCAATTCGTCGCTGAAGAAATGCGTCAGTTCCTAGCTACAAACGGTGTGAAGCACCTCCGCTCTGCACCATACCACCCAGCTACTAATGGAGCAGCGGAGAGACTGGTTCAAACTGTCAAATGTGCACTGAAGGCAGGCCACGAACGTGGTGTTCCCTTGGAGAAGACTCTGGCAACCTTCCTGCTTCAGTATCGCACAACACCCGCATGCCACTAAGGAGTTTCTCCTGCCTCACTTTTCATGGGACGTGATCTCCGCACTCGTCTGGACCTACTCAAGCCTGATGTTGGTGCACAGGTCCGTAGGCAGCAGGGCTGCCAGAAGATGTATCATGACCTGCACAGTCGCACGAGAGAATTTGCAGTTGGCCAGACTGTTTGGACTCGCAACATGAGAGAAGGGCCTCGTTGGGTACCTGGTTCTGTAGTCGAGAAACTTGGCCCTGTCTCCTTCCTAGTCCGTGTGAGCAGTGGCGAGTTGTGGCGAAGGCACGTTGACCACATCCGTGAGGGTGGGGTATCGCCTCCAGGCACCCAAGGCTCTCATGGCCAGGATGTGCCTGGTTCCAAGGACTCACAGAGTCAAGAGGATGACACATTTCTGTTGGTGCCCTTCCCCACCACACCGGTGGTGTCGTCAGAGCCGGAGGTCTCGGTTGTGACCTCAACAGATTCTGAGTCTGCTTCCAAGAACAGCAGGCCTTCCACAGAGCCACATTACCCATCTCGGGTTCGCTGTCGTCCCAAGCGTTTCATGTGAGTACTGAGAAAACGTGACTTTTTCCTATCTAAGAAGGGAGGAATGTGATGTATTGCTTGTACTGTGTATGCATGCTTATTAATGCTGATTTATTACCCCGCGCGCGCATGCGCGAAGCGGGGTTAAGCAATCGGTTTTGTCCGTCTGTCTGTCTGTCAGTCGTCTGTCAGGCAAAAAAAATTGAAATCTACTCTCATAAACCATCGAAATGGAGTCAAACAATAGCAAATAGCAAAAAACTGCTCTATGTGTACCTGACTGAAGTCAAGGCGCTCTGTTTTGCTGTATTTCGGCTATTCCTACTTTTCATAACTATTCATAACATTGGCTCCACCTCTTCGTGACTTGAAGAACAGGACACGCAGTGCATTTGGAAACTTCATGCTTCGAGATGACCGCTAGGAAACAGTGCTTTCTCACGATCTATGTACTTCACAGACATCATGGCTATTGTTTCGGCTGTTTTTTCCAGCTATTTCCTATTATTCGTAACATTTGGCCCCACCTCTCGGGCGCGGGCCAGCTTCACAATATAGTATATACGGTAAGCGGTCACTCCCACACCTTGGATATGGCCATACACGAACAGATAGCAGCCCTGTTCGATGCGCATCGGCAGAGATGTCACGTCGATTGTAGCTGCACTGCATGCATCCTGGCCTGACGTTCAGCGCGGGGTATGTGTTCTATGAACACCTCTAGTTGTGCACATGTGCTGTTCTTCTGTGGTTGTTGTAATTCGGTTGCGATCGCCATGCTGCATGTGTTTGTTGTATCTGATCTTTACGACTGATAATCATACAGTGTCCAATAGTTAGGATGTATACGTATAAGGACTGTACGTATGATGTCCCGACCCCCTAGGTTCGTATACTCCACAACAATTTCACCATGATGGCTGTTTGTTGCTGCAGGCATTAGAAGCAGGGGAAGAGCTAGAATATACGGATGCCGTACAAGCACTATGCATGCATGTAGATTCCAGCAATTCCCATACTTTGTACTGCTTTTTGGTGTCAGCAAGACACAAGCCACCGTTAGCCTCATTCCCAAGCCCCGCCCAGCTTTTCGTTGCTTGCAGTATGGAAAAGTGGGAGAGGGCCTGGTATCTTTCCTCGTAGAAGCATGACATAATCAAGAAATGCCCAAAATGGAAATGCGAAGTTTCGCATATTGTTCAACCAAATATGCATTCAACACTTGGCATGCACCCCCGCTAGCTAGATACGCATGGCATGTCACCTAGTACCTGAGCCCATCTTGCTGTTCTGAGCTACAGTGCGCCCATGTTCAATCAAACCCTTTCTACCATCCTTTCTATCCCGATGTCACTCACGTGAGGAATGATATCAGGCCCTCCCCCACTTTTCCGCACTGCAAGTGACGTAAAGCTGGGCGGGGTATGGGAACAAGGCTAAGCTATCATCTGGTTATTTGACTAAACTATGGGAGACATTCAGCCATGTGAAGTGCTTGAAGCAGCCATCATGGTGAAGGTTAATTGATCGTGGAACAGACGGGTGTGGAGCAGCCTTGTACCCAGGCTTTCCATCCAAGATTTGCCTCACAGCATCGGAGACAACTCTGGTATGGAAACCTAGTCTTGGGGCACAATGTGGCTTCCTCCCCAGCTGAGCAGGAGCATCCGATGATTCTGATAATTGACAACTTACTCAGTTAGTCTAACCCCTACCTATATAAGTGTGAGCACAAAGGCCCACAAATGGAATGTAGCAACTGCATTTCTGTGCTAACCTGAGTCCGTCTTGCAAGAAGCTCCAAATAGTCGATGTCAGCCTGGTCAATAATCTGCAGAACGAAACAATGCAATTTCAATTGTATTCACCATTCCATCCCGGTACTTATTTGTGGCAGGGGACTGACAAGTTTAGCCTTGTACCCAGACCCTCTCACCCGGGTTAGTACTGCAAGCGACAAACGCTAGGGTGAGAAGGCCTGGGTACGAGGCTATGACAAGTTACCTTGACAGAGTTGTAGATGAGGAAGGAACTGAGCAGTGTAGAGACTGAAAATATCTTAGCATCATAGGTCTCTGAGATGTTGTTGGCTGCAAACCCTACAGAAACAGACATGTTTATTGTTGAATGTTATGTTGGCCAGGGGATCCCATTCGGAACATGCCAGCTACTGTAGATACATTTCTATACTCTTCAGGAACATGCCAGCTGTCGCAGAACTATACAACTATTTGTATACACTTCAGGAATATGCCATGCAGCTAATGTTTTGACATAAATGTCAGTGCCATGGCTAGCTAAGCCGTAACTTAACATTCTCAACTCAAATCAAGTTTGAGCTGTGGTTAAGGCCTTCTAACCTCATTCACAGGCCGTCTCCCGCTTCGTTTTTAATTGCATACATGACCTTTGAACCCCCGTCAGATAAGCTTGCTCAAAATACACAAGGGACATCAAGGGATCCAGAGATGCCGCCTCCATGCTAGATCCTCAGTTTGGTGGCCAGGAATGTCGCAACGCTTATCTGACAGGGGTTCAAAGGTCACGTATGCGACTAAAAACAAAGTGGGAGACGGCCTGGGAATGAGGCTAAAGAAAGACCTTCAGTATCCAGAAAGATAACGGACAGTGGTTCCCCAGTAGGAAGCTGCATCGACATAGGCTACAGGAAGGAAGCAAAACACAATAATAGGTTGCACACAAGCAGGCCACAGGGCAAGCTGACTACACCAATATGAGGTAGCGTGTAATTACCTCTTAAAGCATGGCACACCAAACTGACATGGCTTGGGAATACAAAGAGGAAATATTGTGCTATTCGTTAGAAGATCATTGAGTAGCGTGTGTAAGCAAACCAGAATCATGACCATCTCTTTACATTTTTCCACGAGGTAAACCAACAAAATGTGCATGTGCCATGACGTTGGACTGTTCAGGTAGTACGCAAGACTTTTCACCCACGCAGAGACATCTCAACTTTGTACTGTCGCACTTTGCAGGTTGGTTGTCCAGTTAGATACATGTAGGCACAAGTTTCCTTGCTAGAAATCATGTAACTATGCCCCCCTTCTCCTTCCTCTCTCATCTTCCCCCTACTCCTTCGTCCTCCCTCCTTCTTTCCTCCCCTTCTTCCTCTCTCGTTCCCCCCCCCCCCCCCCCCCCCCCCCACCTCCTTCCCCCTCCCTCCTACTTTCCTCCCCTTCTTGCTCCCTCGTTTCCCTCCACCTCCATCTCCCTCCCTCGTTCTTTCCTCCCCTTCTTGCTCCCTTGTTTCCCCCAACTCCTCCCTCCCTCCATCTTTCCTTCCCTTCTGGCTCCCTTGTCTCCCCCCACTGTTACATGTACCACCATCAGAAGTAAATACATGCATACACGCTTCCCATACAAACAAAAACGGCTACAAACCTTTCCCCACATCCATATACCCATGGTCTGTGGCCTGACAGTGGGACCAATACCAAACCCAGCCCGAGTCTTTCCCATGAGCTGATTGAGCAGGAAGGACTTCCCGGAGTGGAACTTCCCCACAACAGCCACCACTGCAACGGCTGTTTTGATGTGGTACAAGTGCTTGATATTCTGTCCAATCAGCTCCAGTTTTCTGTGCTTGTTGGGGTCCGGTCGGACCAGCTGCAGAGGCCTGTCTGGTAGCATCTCCGTGTGGGTAGAAGGCTTACTGGGAGGTTCAACATCGATAGGGGGTTCTTCAGGATCAACACGACTGCGTTCTTCAACATGGGCGAGATTCTCGTGTCTTTCCAACCCCACACCATTCTCATCTTGTTCAGTATCACGATTATCCACCTTCCCTGCATTCTCTCTTTCATTAGAAGTCTTGTCATTCTCTGGTAATTCATTTTCAGGCGACACTGAATGGGAGCACTGCACTAGAGTGATTGGTATGGAGAAAGGGGAAGAAGGAAGTTTAACAGTTACTGTGGTGCGTGAGCGGGTCAAAGGAACAAGAATTGAACATGGGAATTCAAACTGAGCTATAAGTGCACACTATAGTGTATGGGAGTGTTAACTTCTGATAGATCACCCATGCTTAGGCTTGGTTTATCAAAACCATTATTAGTTAAATGCATATACGTAGCATGTGGAAGGTATTAGGTATTTCAGCCTACAGTCAGTCTGGAAGTCCATCGTTGAAAGGAGTGCATGAATGTGCAGCAATACACATGGCCATAGTACACGTGTTTGTTTCCTTGTTCGTGTTGGGCGGGTGCCAGGATGTTTTAAATTGTTGAACTGGAATGGTGCAATGGACTATGGGATTGATTATCACAAAAAGGTCTATAAACATGTTTCCATAGCAGTACCACCTCTGCTGTGTTTAACACACTCATAGCCAGCTCTGCCTTGTACTGGACTGCATTAGGGGTCAAAGGTCATGTGCGCAGCTTTAAGACTTGTTCTGCACATAGTTAGCAGCCTTATCTGCAACAGAGACTCTTCTGAGGTCTGACAGAGTGGAAAGGGGCAAAAGAAGCTACATTGTAGAGCCCAGTGTGAAATCGTGCTATCTGCATGCTGTACACAAAATTGCATAGTCCATTCCATTACAGTCCATATCTAGTTTGGTTCCCAGACTTCTGTGTTTCGTTTCTGGGATGGGTGGGTGGGGGGTAGTCTTGCGGGCCAGACGTTCACAGCGTGCGGACGTCTGGCCCGTGAGACGGGGGGGGGGGGGGGGGGGGGGGGGGGGGGGGGGGGAGACGGAAGGGTCTGGGAACCAAACTAGTCCACCAGCAATTAGAGACACCCTGGGTGCCAGCAAGTAATAATTTACTGTAGAATAGGAACCACTCAGACGACGCTCCAAAATGACTATGCTACAACACACACCCCTATCATCTGACAAAGGTGAGTGGATTCAAACTAACCATATTCATCCAAATTATCTCCATCATATATACACCCACACACATTAGTTCCAGTCTACATACCTCCAAGGCAAAGGGTCAAGAGAAGGAGTATTCCAGTGCCTCTCCACATTTTCATGATTTTTGTGCAAACGTGGTATATAGCTTCCCGCTTCATTCGAGGATGCCCCCTTCATTGCAAAAGTTCTGCATTTCCATTCCGTTCTGAATAGAGACGAGAAATGCTTTGATGTCTCAAAACAGAGTTTTAACCGCAAAGAACGCGACTGGGTAACTGTCTACTAGTGAACTTCGCCCTTTTCACGCCGCGGTTCCGAACCGAGTTGCATCCATGTGCTGCGCTGTCACCATGGCCAGTCAAGTCAAGTATGATGATACAGATGTGAGTAGTAAGCATAGGTAAGTCTTATTGGTACAAGAATAACTCATGAAAGTAAATTTTCGCTTTATCTGAGGTAGGCAAGTGGATAGTCTCAAGTCTGGCCTGCGAGACTAGCAAGTGGAGGTGTACACATGACCTAGTCTCGTTCCCAGACCATTGGGAACGAGACTACACATGACCTGTGGCAGAGAGCATGTTCACAGGTCTATATACAAGGGGGTGACACTCCCATAGACGCCGTAGTCAGAGCTGCGACCGGGCTTATCGGGGAATCTTGACCCCGTATACTTAGGAAGGGGTGGAGTCACTACGCATTCTTCCGCATACTATCGGCGGTCAAGCGGTCAACAACTGAAATACAGTGCAGTCAAACGGTCAAGAGTCTTTTTGTGATGCGGTCAAGTGGTCAAGTAGCAAAAATGACGGTCAGGATTTCTTGACCCCGGTCGCAGCTCTGACTACGGTGTCAATGGGAGTGTCACCCCCTTGATATACATGTGCAAATCTATGCACTATAGACCCTCCTCAATCCCCTTGAAAATCCTTGATCAACAATCTTAGCAGAAACTCGTTGGCTTCCTGGTCCCCTAGTCTCGCAGGCCAGACGCTTTTTCCTGTTTGGGGTGTGGTTGGAAGCACGGAGGGGATAAACAGTCTGATGTATCTTTGCCATACTCCATTGCAATGTGGAATCAAGGGCACACAAATAATTGGTAAAAAAAGTCACGTGGGATTTAAGACGCACTATAAATGTCCCCACCCTTTTCATGCTTTTCACGCCACCCCTTTCCATTGCTGTATTGTCTGCATTGCTTGTATTTTCACTGATGAGGGCCACTGTATAGTGGCCGAAACGTCTGTTTCAAACTACTGTACTTGAAATATTTATTCGGTTGGTGCGCGAGCTAATATGCTGGGCATTGTGTGTAGTCACTGTATTGTGATATCCGCCCATACCTACCTGTAATAATTTACCATAATTTAATATTATGTCTTTAAAATTGATGCTGAGATTTGGAACGCTTTTCTGACGTGTGTTTGCAGCACAGCTTCACCACAAACCATGGCTTCTGCCAAAAGTCAAGGTTGCTTCCAAAGATGCGGTAGGCTTCTTCCGAAGAGCACTGGCTTTGTTTGTACCTATGTTTCCGAAAAACGGTGCAGCTTCATTTGCTGATCTTCGTTTGACCCTTCTGTAGCTGCATTCGGAGCTGCGTTTGTTGTGTAAATCCAGTGCCATGACAGAATTGGTTCTGCAAACTTGTATCATTTTTCAAGACGCGTACCATAGGGGGTGTGTCAGTTGGAGTTATAGCATCTGTTCAATTTGATGACGTGTGTGAACTGACTTCCATCAAATACTGCACATTGTTCTCCTGCTCAGTTTTCTCCGGCTCCGGCTCCGGCTGCTCAGTTTTCTCCGGCTGTCGGCTGCAGTTTTATGAGTTCGTAAGAGAATGTGTTCACGACCAGCATGGCAGATACCCACTTTGGTAAGCCATGGAGTTGTACTGCCAACATTCAATTTGCTGTTCACATCCTCAAGCCATTCCAATCTCGTTCTTCTAGCCTTGGCCACAGACTATGGGGATATGGATGTGGGGAAAGGTTTGTAGCCTAGTCTAGAAATGCCACAGTGATGCTAACATATATAGGCAGAATGTAGGAAGTCACAATCACAACTCCAAAAAACTTCTCAAAACCTCAATCACACAGTCAACACACAAGCCTTAACCCTTTAACCACCGAATTCTTCCCACCAAGACAACACATTTTCATGCATTCAGCGCACACCACTTTCGTAGGTACTCCTCTCCCACAGCATTCACTCCTCAGCGGCCAAACTAGGTGGGGCCCGCACGCATGGAGAGACCCCTCTGGCAATACCGTTAATGATATTCATGACCCCCCACAAGCCCAGCAATCGGAGGTCAAAGGTGGATGTCAGCTGGATTTTCGCCCAGCATTTTCCTAAACTTGGGCCAGATCTGACTGATGGCACACCAATTTGCATGTTTTCTTGAGGCCCTGGGTGGGGTCTATGAATATCATTAGAATCAAAAAATCCTCGGGTCAATGAATCTCATTAAAATCAAAAAAACGCCTACAACATGCGAAGGGGGGGGGGGGCCTTTCGATACCCCCCCGCTTGTACGTTTAGTTGGGGGTGCGCACCGAAATCTGACCAAATTTTTGAGTTCGTCCCTCAAAGTCATCCCTGGGCCCTCTGAAGCTTTTTTGGTCGCTTTTTGGACTGACGAGAATCTCTACAAGTGCATAGGGTCTAAATGACGTCTATAGACGTCAATGGGGCTTAAAGGGTTAATAACAACATACCATTCACCTTCATACAATTCATCCTCCTCAATCCTTGAGGAATCTAAATGTTTCCACCATTCTGCTATCCCTATATCTCGTAGCCTCGAACCCAGGCACGGACCTGGGGATGTTATCATAACTACACTACAGTGTCCCTACATGTAGACTTTACCTACTCTATAAGATCCACTGCCGGCAAGACACGTGGGCACTCTTGTGTCTCAGTGACGGCTACCAGTGAGCCCTCTCTGGTGAAATTCGTGGATGTGTGGCTATAGAGAAGTACATGTATTGCACAATGTACTTGCCCCTGCAATGTTTCCTCAGCATTTCCACAGCAAAGGGACTGTCACTCTCACTCGTGCACATGCACACACACACACACACACACACACACACACACACACACACACACACACACACACACACCACACACACACACACACACACACACACACACACACACACACACACACCACACACACACACACACCAGGCACAGGCTTCCACCACATCACCTACAACATCCTGTCCTATCTTGATGATCCACGATCACTGTGCCATGCGGAGCAAGTGTGCAGCGACTGGTACCAGGTCATTGCTGACCATCTACTGTGAATGAAACTGATCAAGAGGAGAGCGAAAACCGACCCTGTGTGGAGGGGGCTGTCTGAGAGAAGAGCTGGGGGGAAAGGAGGGATATAACAGATGGGCCGATGGCAGTGAGGGATGGGTGGAATGATGAGGTAGGAATGGGTGAATTTTGGGACAGCCCTGTACAGCGTGGATATGAGCATGAATGGTTTCCTGTTGCCTCTCCCTACTCTCCACAGGGGCAAATACCTCTTCCGTCATGTTACTCCCTCAGAAGGGGTGACACATGAGTTCTACAGACAGCTCTACTCAACATCATAAAGGATATTGATGTGAGCTCTTGGTGCATGCTCTTATATGAAGTTAGAGCAGTTGGGGTGGGAGGAGGGAGGCAGGAAAGGTGGGAGAGGTGGAAGAGATCGAACTGGGGAGGAATGGGGAGAGAGTGAAGGAATAAGTATGGAAGAGGATGAGGGATGGAGAGGTAATGACAGGATGGAGGAAGGGTGGAAAATTGTGGAAGGAGAGAGCCAAGCATGAGGTAGATTATGTGAGAAGGGGGCAGGGGAAGAGAATGAAGTGGGTATAGGGAGGAAAGAGTGGTCGATGGAGGGTGGGGTGGGGTTGGGGGGGGGGGGGGGGGGGGGGGGGGGGGGGGGGGGGGTGGAGCGTAACACTGAAGTATAAGCATAATTCTTGTCAACAGAATTTGCAGTCGAACTGGAAGAACGGTCATCACACACTGACATGTATCAAGTGCCACAGTGGGGGAGTCATCTGCCTCCCGTACGATGATGAGAAGCTAGTCACTGCACAACTGTCCGGGATTGCCATCAAGTGTCTTGAGATGTCCTGAGATGTCCTACTGATCCTTTCATTCCCTGGGACATATGCGATGGCAATCCCGGACAACCCTGAGTCACTGGACACCCGGACAGCACAATCAAGGTTTGTTTGTGCAATGCATGTGTAGCCTTGTTCCCACCACCAGTATTTCCAGTATGAAATGCGGCGGGGGAAGGCCTGGGATATCTTGTCACGTGCGGTGCCATTAGGTAGACACATGGTAGACACACAGAGGGCGGCGCCCAATGAAAAATCTCAACGTCCTGTCTTGTACTGTCCTTCCAAAGGCTGGATGTCAGAGCATCCAGCCTTTGGACGGACAGTACAAGACAGTACAACCAGTTGGGCACCACCCCCTGTGTGTCTACCATCTGCCTACCTGACGTCATCGCACATGACCAGATATCCCAGGCCTTCCCCCCGCCGTATTTCAAAATACTGGCGGTGGGAACGACCTGGGAACGAGGGTACTGTGTGTGTGTGTGTTAACATATGGATGTGTATACGACCATGGTCTCAGTTATCAAGAGTTCATAACAATAAGAGTGTGCAACTGTCATATGGGTTCCACTACCACCATCATGTAGGCAATCAGTGTGGTCTACATGTACGTACATGTACCTCTGTAGTAATCATAATTTCACACATAGGAGCATGTAGCCTCGTTCCCAGGCCGTTTTGGGAGGGAGAAACGGCCTGGCAACTTCCGCCAGTTCAAACTGTTTACGGACGTAACATCACGGCAATTGCATACATGTACCTCATTCAATCAGTGAAGTCCACGTGATACTTCCAATGTTTTCACCGGCTGAGAATGGTCCTTTCCTGCTCGTGGAAGCATCTGTTTGCACAGGTTCTGCGACGGAAGGCAAGCAGAAGACGAACGAACAAAAGTCGTCGTGCAGAGCACTCGCGATCCAGCGATCAACTATTGTGATGAATGGGCGTGACTGCGACGATTTACTGTTGTCATGTGACAGCGAGCTGAAATCTGATTGGGACTTCCAACTCTCTGGCAGCGGAAGTAACAGTTTGAACTGGCGGAAGTTGCCAGGCCGTTTCTCCCTCCC
Source organism: Axinella damicornis (assembly GCA_963931865.1). Classification (NCBI taxonomy): domain Eukaryota; kingdom Metazoa; phylum Porifera; class Demospongiae; order Axinellida; family Axinellidae; genus Axinella; species Axinella damicornis. Next base: position 12,507,300 of record OZ007508.1, read on the forward strand.
AAAACGGCCTGGGAACGAGGCTAAGGAGCATGCAGCTGCTACTACACCACTGATTGGTTATGAGTACTACAGAGTTTACACAGCCTTATGTACATGTACATTATTAGCCTTGTCCCAGGCTCTCTCCTCAAAAAACGCTTTTTGAGGAGAGAGCCTGCATGGGACTGTGGCTAATGTACATGTACATAGACCACACTGATTGGAAGTAGTGGAACCCATAATATTATGGCAGTTGCACACTCTTATTGTTATGAACTCTTGCAGTTACATATAGGTATGTACTTTTACGAGTTTATAGAATCGTGCGTATGATATCATAATAGACAAGAGCTGCCATATTAATCAGAAGACAGATATATAATGTACCAATCAAGAGGTCTGTCTTTCAGCTCCTCCAGTTCTCTCGGCCTGAGTTTTCATTTTCCAAACTGCACGTAATATAGGACTACACTCAGCCATCGTATGTTCACAACTCTACCACACCCCACTCATTTGTGTGTATTCAATCTAGTTGTTTGGACAATGCTAGCGTGCTGGAACTGAATAATCTGTCCTGTATCCTGGAATTGGAGGCCTCACAACATGAGAGGCAGGGGCGCTGGAACCGGTCCCGAGGTATAAGCAACTTATGCCACATAAAGGGACAATTTTACGCCATTCGTACCATGAACCTAGATGGGGTAAGCCCTCTCAATTAGGTCTATCAGGGGTAACCCCATTCATTTAGAACATTGGCGTAAAATGTTCCCTTTATGTATAAGCAACTTATGCCACATAAAGGGACAATTTTACGCCATTGGTAACATGAACCTGGATGGGGTGAGCCCTGTCAATTAGGTCCGTCAGGGGTAACCCCATTCGTATAGTTTATTGGCGTAAAATTATGTATAGATATTGTATGAAGTGGTCACGCCACTTCACAAGGGGATTTTACGCCAAACCCCATGGCGTAAAATGCTGTCGTTATGTACATAACGACAGCCATGGCGTAAAATTTTCCCTTTATGCACAAAGGCAATATTTTACGCCAAAGTATGTACGACCGGGGCTACTTGTACTGCAGGACCGCTGCCGAAGGCAGTGAACAGAGGCACGAAATTTGTTTCGCCGTCATTTTTCAGCTGTCTAGATGGGCTCTCGTACACGATCATAGCGTCTTCCGTGCTTCGTACTGCACTCACTGCTTTCTGGTTTCCGTCTCACTCTCGATGTGGAAAGGTAGCTAGCTAACCCACGCCTACTAATTGAAAAGTGGTACGGCCAGACGGCCGGCGCCGCGCTGGCCCTGGCATGGTGTGATCACTCCATTCACTTACCAGGAGAAAAAATTATGATACACAATCTACAAAAAAAAAAAGTCATGACACAGATTCACTTCCCAGGAAAAAGGAAAAAATATGTACAGAAAAGTGCATACACACAGTGACTATAGATCTTACTAACGGTTGTAGCTTTGTTGACATTCGGATACACACACTATAGAAGCTGTAGCTTTCTTGGGTGCTATTGTGCAAATCTATCAACAGCATCAACTGAAATGGCTCTGTGAATGTGCAAAAGAGCCAGACCACCAAGCCTGTCCTCTGTCATCGTGGTCCTCAAGAACGGTTTTATCCGGCGTAGAGCTGAGAAAGTCCGTTCTGCCTGACATGATGTGACAGGAATTGTGCACAGTAACCTTAACAAGGTAGAAACATTGGGGAAGAGCCTGCTGTCACAGTGATTTAATGCTGTTATTGGGCTGTCTGGTAATTGATCTCACTCAGTGTAGAAATTTGTGCTTCCAACAGTGCAGTTCAGTTTGCAATGAAAGAGGACATGGCAAATCGATTTCATAAAGTGACGCATTCTCTTGCCAGTCGTTTTTCTTCAAGAAAACACTGGGAACCAGGCAGAGTCCAAGAGTTGCTATCTTCGCATTCGATGAAAACCTGTCTTCTATCTCATTCTGAAGGTGGTCCAGGAAAGGAACCGTTAATGATCTTCTATAATACACTTCAGGGGATTCAGCGTCAACGTTGGCTCATTGTGTTTGCTTATTGCACCTGCGTGGAATTGAAGGTTTCTCGGTTCCTACTTCCTCAGTCATGTCCACAGCCAATTGGAACCAAATTGCGTGCCAGTCATCTACTGCTTCTCTCAGTTCCTTCAGCTGTTCCTGCACATCTTGAACCAACTCAATTAATTCCCTGGACAATATCCAAGGATCTCTGCTGAAGCATAACGGTTAGACCCCTGATGTATGCAAGAACATTAAACACGACCACCAGTGCCAGAACAAAGGAAAATCTTTCTATAGCAGCAAGCAAGCTGTTTGTATTAGTGATGGTTTCTCTATTCCATGAGACAGAATCTTCGCCATACGCAATGTCACTAAGAGCTTGTACAAGGGCAGGATACAAATCAACAAATACTTCTAGGGCATCATGCCGTTCTACCCACCTTGTTCTACACAGAGGTTTGACCCTCTTCTTCTTCACCTCTGGCAATTCACATTCAATCACTTCCGCAAGCTTATCTTGCTTCCATACTTCACTCACACTTCCCATCGTATTTCTGACCAGCGCTTGGGAACATGAACTAGCAATTGCCAAGTTCAATATATGACTGCAACAGTGGATGTACGTTGCCAAAGGATATTTTTGTCGTATGATACTGCTTGCACCTTTTCTTACACTTGCCATCGATCCACTTCCATCGTATCCTTGTCCACGTAGACACTCGCAGTCTAGCCCGAGCTCCTCTAACTTATTCAGGATAGTTGAAGCTATAGCATCACCAGTCATTTCACGATGCTGCTCCTTAAACCCAACAAAACTTTCCTTCACAATATATTCATCATCTTCTTTGTGTACGTACCTTATCACAAAGGTAACTTCTATTGAAGCCGCATCTTGAACTTCATCAGAAATTATAGCAAAGAATCTAGCTTCCTTCACTTGAGCTATTATTGTTTCCAGGATCTTACCACCCAGAACTTCAATAATCTCATTTTGTGTCGTCTTAGAGCGATAAGTTGCATTTCTAGCGCAGTTCTTGAAATGCTCTGCTAACACACTGTCACCAGCACCACATCGAAATTGAAGCAGAACTTGGAAGTTCCCAGGATTATTGTCACTGTCGTCAAGGTGCTTTCCATCATCGCGGTGACCCCTTAAAGCAATTCCTTGCCAACCACAAACTTCCACTGTTGCCATTATTGATTTCAGAACTTTCCTGTTCTTCTGTATTTGTGCTGCATGTGAAGTATCAAGTTGTGTATGGAGAAAACTAGTCTAAATAACTCAAGCCTGAATAATACTTACAAGTAGCTGAGCTCGCTTCGCTTCGCTCGCTCAGCTACTTCCCCCTTGTTCACCTACCGTGCGTAATCCGGCGCCGGACAGCTCTCTGAAGAGCTGCTTCTCCCCGATTGCGTCCACTTCAGCTGCTGCTCCCAGGCCCGATTGCGGCATCCGCTTCCACTGCTGGCTCCCCGTTGGCCTCCGCCTCCAGCTGCTGCTCCCCGATTGCGCCCGCTTCAGCTGCTGCTCGCTGCTTTCATGATCAGCTGCTGCTCCCGATCGTGTCCGCTTCGACTGCTGCTCCCCGATTGCATACTGGATTTCAGCCCATGCCCGGTCCCAATGTTCTCGAACATTCTTCGCGGAGTTCAAGGTTCAGTAAATAAATTAAAGTACGAAGGTCGCACGTCACTATAATCTAGTCCCGCCCCACGAACATCCCACTTCCGTCACTCACAGACACACAGACACGTAAAATCTTAATGTGTTGATACGCTACTTAAATTGAAGTTTGTCTTAAATGTAATCATGGTATTTTGGATTCTTGTGCCTCACGCGAGCCCTGTCCGCAGGCTTGGGAGGGACACCCGATATGGCAGGAACATGATTTGTCATTTTCTCCCTTTTCCAAATGAACATGTCACCTTCCTGTGGACCAAAATATTGTATGTAAACTCCTTAGCTATCTACATACACATAAGCTCCTACATACTAGAGAAAATGTAGGAGTGAGTCACTATTTGCAACGTACGTGTTATTTATACCAGAGGTGGGCGGCAAATAGACACAATAGTCTCGCGAGCGGAATCCCAAAGATTAGTCCCTACATGTTACAGTTGGGCTCACGTACTGAGGAGATCGGCAATTCTACATTGCACCAAACAGCAAAAGCTAACAGACTTATTTCAGAACAGCCTGAGCAACAGGAGTTTTGCAACTGACAGATGTGCTGTGTCGCCCAACAGTGAACAGATGAGCACTGTTGCATTGAGTGTTGTATTGATCATATAGCCTACAATTGAAGCTGGAGATCACATACCACACATGATAAACAGTGAAGCTTGTTATGATCCGGCACAGGCACATTGAAAATTTGAAATGTCCCTCATCATTTAGACAATGAGACCTGGATTTGTAAACTAACCTCAAGCTGCCAAATGTGGGTCTTCTCCTCAGCAGGCTCTGGCAGTTCAACATCTTCATCCTTGGGGTCATCAGACAGATGTTTTTGAAACTTCACCTTACTGTACATTCCTGGATATGTAGATGAGGTAATTAAAGTAAATTGAACTCCGCCAACAGGTTCTGAGTACATATGGCAAGCCTTCTAGATGTGGTCACGCATACCAATTATGATGGCGTGCGAGCTGTTAAATGGATAAACTCACCAGGATGTACATCACTGACATAAGATGCAATCGCAATTGGTTGGCCTTCTTGAAGGATCTTAACAATGTCACAAAGGTATAAAAGAGTCAGTAAAGTTAGTGAGGAAGTTGGATTTCATATTAACTAAGCCAGAATTGAGATCCTTGGACAGGTCAGCATCTGAAGAATGCTATATAAAAGGAGGTGAAGAATGAAGCTATGACAGAATGATGAAGTTCCCGCTACAGTGGTATACTGACCGGTGAACCACCTCCTCACTTTTTTGGCCTTCCAGACTTTTCTTGACCCTGTGAGTGAGTATAGGCACAACAGCAACTGTAGACAAAATGCCTGAATCGAATGACTTCTATGACTGAAGTATATAACAGCCTATGTACAAAAACGTGAATCAACTTTCTGAACTACCATAATATTAGTTTCATATGATCATGAAGCGTATACACACCTTTTTGCTTCCTAGCTTTGGTTTCCCCCTTTTTCCCTTGTCATCCTGCACCTTGGCTTTTTGCTTCTCCAATCCTTTCTGTGGGAAACAAAGGTGTTGTGATCACTTGTAATGTGCAGCAGTTGTGATATCCAGGGAAGCTATAAGGTTAAAAGACTGTAGTGCCTTTGTAGTAAGATTCAGTATGGCAAATATCATGACAGAAGCAGTCTCAAGATGTCCGCTTGTCTGAACAGAGTGACAAAAAAGGCTGAGTTTGCCTCCATCGGTTAGACTAGCCCCCAGGATACAAACCGTTTAGACCAGGCCTCCCCTTGCATGGGAGGGGGGGGGGGGGGGGGGGGGGGGGGGGGGGGGGGGATGTTAACACAATTTGGGACAGGTTGCAATACGTAATAGCATATTTGCATACCTTTGCATGATAATTGCTGTTGATCAGCGCTTTCAATAGGGTCGTGTCAATCTCCCGCGAGTGGCCCTTCAGGGATGGGCATTCTCCAATAACCTTTATGAACAGTATCATGCAGTCATCATGTATGTTATTCTAGGGATCGACTTTGGTGCAATAAATATTGACACATGCATAAGTCACCGATAATCTCACTCACTCTGTCGTGAATGTACTTCCTTTGTGCGGGTGAAATATCCTTCAAGGTCTTCCCACTTGCCCACACTTTTGCCTCTTTTGCCGCCACTTTCAGGATGTGCTGCAATTAGTTGCATGATCGATGATAGTGACATTGTACACTCTTTGTATTGCTATGACATAGCCTGAACGGTTTTGTACTGATGAGTGACAATTAAATCTTACTACCAGGAAAGAATGTTTGTGTTGGTCTTGTATAAGCAAACCCACATTTAGTCTCGTCCCCAGACCCTCCATGCCCCAACCTCCATGTGCGCGCCCCTTGATTTTCAGCGCTCGAAATTAAGAAATAGAATAGTTTTTCAGATGTTATTTACATTCCATGTACAAGTGCAATATTTCCAGATAGTTTTCAGATAGTCAGTTCATATTCAGTCCTCATTCAGATCATAATCAGATGAAACCATGGCGTAGTGGATCTTGGCTTCTGCAGCTGGGTCGTAGAGCGTCAGTGTCATCAGTTTCGAGAGTTTGGCTTTCACACTTGAGAACGCTTGCTCTTGACTAGCACCCCACAGCCACGCTTGGTTTTTACCAAGTAGTTCGCGGAGTGGCTGTGTGAGGTCTGCGAGGTTAGGGGGAAATTTTCCCAACTGATTTACCATCCCCATAAATCGTCTGAGTTCTGAGATGTTGGTGGGGGGTACCATCTCACGAATGGCAGATGTCTTGTCTGGGTCTGCATGGATGCCATTTCCATTGACCAGATGCCCCAAGAACTTCAACTCGGATCTCCCAAATTCACATTTCTCGGGGTTCAGTGTGGCACCTGCTGTTTGGAGTACTGCAGTGAGTCTCCGGCCATGTTCGGAGTGATCTTTGCCGAAAACAAGGACGTCGTCCATTTGGCAGAGGACTCCCTCTAACCCGCTGAGGATCTGTGACATCCTCTTCTGGAAATGTTTGGGTGCACTGCAGATGCCAAATGGCAGTTTGTTAAAGCAGTAGCAGCCCTTTGGGGTTATAAAGATGGTGAGGAGGCGAGATTTTTCTGCTAGTGGAATCTGCCAAAAACCACTATTGGCATCTAGCTTTGAGAACACCTTCACTCCAGTCAGCTGAGCCGGAGTTTCATCCACCTTTGGGAGTGGGTGGAGCTCTCTCAGGACGCTCTCGTTCAGAGGTTTGAGATCAACACAAATGCGGATACTACCGGACTTCTTGGGTACCACGACCATGCCGGCACACCAGTGAGTTGGCTCATCGACTTTGGATATTACTCCCATTTCCTCCATTCTGGCTAGTTCCTCTTCGACTTTTGGGCGCAACGGCAATGGGTGTGAACAGTGCATATGGGTTTGCATTGGATTTGAGCATATGCGGTTGCATTGGGTCGCCTGTTGCGGTGATCTGAAGTTGCCAGTGCTTCAAGGCAGCTGGGTTGCACTCCTTTGAGTTCTCGCTGCTGCTCATGAACAGCTTCGTGTTGCTATAGAGGCCTGTGTGGCTAGGTATAGTAGACATCTTCAGCTTTTACACTAGCCTGGAGGTTCAACAGAACTTTTTCAACCAAATGTTTCGACCACACTGCGGTGGTCTTCTTCGGTGATAATACAATACAGCACATCAACAGACACTCATATAGGTACACAAAATGACAAACTGAGAAAAATTGGCGAGACGCGTGACCTACAGAGGTAGCACGTGACCGGAAATCAAATTAGAGCTGCAGACTGTTCTGTGCACGCGTTGGGGGTGGGGTGTGTCACGGATGAGTGCATCATACACATGAGGCAGGATGCCTTCCTCCCGGTTGAGGGGGTTGGGCTGGCTCCTCATGTGCCAGGTCTCCAATGTGCACCTTTGCCAGAAAAGGGCTATATGTAGTGCTCTGCACCTTCGCCCTCTTGTTGGTTCTGAACCGGGCACGTTCAAATATAACTTTCCTGCTCACTTGGAAGAATCCGTCGAGTTGGTTGTATACACTTTTCTCTCATCTGCAGTTATATCTGTGTAGTCAAGAACGGCTTCTGCCTGTTCTCCCAGTTAGTACGTCATGAAAAGAAAGCCACACCCCGTGATGGCATATAGTCATGATAGATCTTGACAAGAACAGGTTGGTAGATATTCCTCGTAGCGGTATTGAGCCACCAGATGACGAATTTACAATGATTCAGTATCTCAAATGCCGCCATCACAACAAAAAAGAACACAACATAATTATGTGCTTGCATCAGTGGCGGCGGAAGATTGTCCAGTCAAGGGGGGCTGAAGTACGGAGGCACGAAGTGCCTCTGCCAGCCAATCAGTATTCCGAGCGAAGCGCGGAAATTTTTTTTCCATGCGCGGCTTTCCATGTCAGGAAGCCATCTCGTAGCATCTCCGCATACTTTCATGCATTATTCTCAGGTATAAGCTACACATAATATTAACAGTACATTCAGCAGTATATACACACCAAAAATGTTTACACATAAAATTAGGCAACTAAAATCTGCCAAAAAACTGAACTCGTCTGCTATTTCTGGACACAAAGTCTTGTGCAATTTGGTAAAGGTTGAGGTCACTAGTGTTCTTCTTGTGCGTATGTAAAAGTATCACATGGTTTAGCCTCTTTTGGGTCATCGTAGACCTTAGATAGGTCTTCAGTCTGCGGAGCGATGAAAAACTCCTCTCTGCTGTGGCAGAAGTAAGAGGTACTGTGAGATATATGTGAAGTAAGTGATCCACTTCCGCTAACATTGTCTTAGGAAATTTACAAGTGTTAAATACCTCACATACAGTATTCACTGAGGTTACTCTCTTGATTCCCATGTGTTCGCAGTGGTCACAACATCTGGAAGCATAGAAAGTTGGGTCATTAGACTGTCCATTTTTATGTCACACCAAAAGAGTACTTCGACACCAATACTATCAAGTTTTGGATGTACTGACTGAAGAAATGACCAGACGATTTGATCAGCCCACATTTACGCTTCTCAGGGAGATGGAAAACCTTGTGATTCAGTCCTGCAATGGGATTAGTGTGATACCATCATCTTCTTTCAAGGAATTATATGACAGAGGAATATATATGATTCGATGCACCATCATCCAATCTAGGAATTCGCTTTTGTCTAGGAAGTGTTGGATCCTGTGTGTAATCACTTGCTTCATTCACAACCGATTGATAAAACCCATCAAAAGCAGAGTCAGATCGCTGCCTACCCAAAAAGCTTTTTGCTGCATCAATTGCCATAACTGCTTCTTGTGCGTTTCTATCCTTGTACTGTAACGTTGAAGAAGCTTGTTCAGTGGCACTAAAAAACAAGAAAGGCAAGTTTGAGGCCAAAGTAAGTAGAAAACCTTTCCATCAGTGCTAAGAGACCTAAGGCTTTCCGAGAAGATTCGCTGTGTGATTCTTCTCCAATCTGCTCCAGCTCTTCAGTGATGACACTGTAGTTTTTGAGAATTGCATCTATCGCACCTGTGCGTACAGTCCATCTAGTTGGACACAATGGTTCAAGTCCTGGAGAGCCGCCTGGACTGAGCTGTTCCTTTAGATACCCAACCGTTTTGGGGATGAACGAATAAGAGTGGCCATATCACTTGCAAGTGCAAGGGCATCTCTTATACATGGACACTGATGTGCACAGTCCTGCAAGCACAAATTCAGGCAGTGTGCGACACAGTGAACATAGAAAGCTCTAGGTTCTTCCTGCTTTAAACGACTGGCCACCCCACTCAGATGGCCAGACCTATTTGATGCTCCATCGTATGTCTGACCCCTACAGTTGCTCAGTGGAAGTCCACAACGAATAAGAACATCTTTAAGTGTTCTACTCAAGGCAGCAGCATCTGTTTGATCAACCTCAACCATACCAATTATATCTTCATATACGTTATAACAGCTATCAACCCACCGTAAGGACACTGCAAACTGTTCAACTCCACTAATGTCCCAGGTTTCATCTGCAATGAGTGCAAACCATTTAGCATCCTTAACCTCTGCAAGAATGCCGCGAAGCACCTCATGAGCCATCATTTCATTTACTTCATTAATGGGAAAGGTATTTTCCATTGTCGACCCACGACTGAAGGCCTTGTATGTCTTCTGATGGACACTTTAGCAGTTGTATCAAGTTGCTCTCGGAGGGGAGATTAAGGTGGCAGATACCCCTTTACGTTAGGTTACCTTTAAACGTCGGGGGCCCCCGACGTTTAAAGGTAACCTAACGTAAAGGGGTATCTGCCACCTTAAGCTGTCGTTCCTAGGGGACCTGGTTTAAGTAAGGTCTGCTTTCTGTAGGCCTTCATTAGCCACCATTGTTGTAAATTCCTCATGGTCAAAGCAAAACAAATTCAAGTCTGATGTTAGGCATTGGTTGATAAAGGGTTAATTTTAATTATGTTCTGCTACCTAGGTAGCACCATGTAGGTAGCACCATGTACGTACCACATATTATAAGAGAGGGATATGAACAATTGTTCTGCTGCCTAGGTAACAACACACTGCCATATAATTATGTAGTAAACCGTATGGCGCTTATATTTCGCGGGTCTAAATTTTCGCGAATTGCTCTTCGAGAACATTTCGTTGAAAAACTTTCGCGAATTCGCGGTAAAACGCCACGCCCACAGAATGGGTGTGGTGTAATATACTGCACTTGCGTGAAGACTCCCGTGCGCGCTGAACTGAACTAGCTACCACAGACCACTTCGTCGGTGCATTGTATTCTGCGACACTCTCTTCCCCACTTCGACGCTCTCAGAGTTCGTTTTCAGATACCTGCCTGGGCGTTTCGCCGGATCGAGCTGGCAGCTTCAGTAGATGTCGCACATGTCATGCAGATGGTACCATAAGCGCTCTACGGTACCTCTTGGGAGAACTCTCCATGAGGATCCGAAGCTTACACTTTACTGTCCATCCTGTTGAAGTACACAAACAGACCGTCGCGCGCGTACGTTGGAATACTGTCCACGTACAACACGTGTCAAAATTTTCGTTGAAATAATTTCGCGAATGACCTGTAATTTGCGAAATTCGCGAAAATTTAGACCCGCGAAATTTAAGCGCTATACGGTAGTGTGAGGTGAAATCAGTGGTAAGATAATTATTACAAGTAGCTTCGCTCGCTTCACTCACTCAGCTACTCCCCCCTCGTTCGCCTACCATGAGTAATCCGTGGGTTGCTCGTGGGGCAGGATTGGACTATAGTGACGCGCGACCTTCGTACTTCGTACTTCAATTTGTTTACTGAACCACGAAGAATGTTCGAGAACATTGGGCTGGAATCCGGTTGGGGCTGCAAGCGGATGCATGCAATCGGGAGCGGCAGTCGAAGCGAGCAGCAGTTGAAGCGGACGCAATCGGGGAGCAGCAGCCGAAGTGGACGCGATCGGGATTAGCAGCTGAAGCGGACGCAATCGAGGAGCAGCAAACGGGGAGCAGCAGCTGAAGCGGACGTAATCGGGGGGCAAGCGGACGCAATCGGGGAGCAGCAGCTCTGCACAGAAAGCTGTCCGGTGCCGACTTCCGTCAAGCACAGACAGACAGACACACACACGTTAAAATCTTACTGTATTGATGACAACTTAATTAATTACCTTGACCTCCTCCTTCACTCACTACAGATTTGGGACCGCAAGTCTCTGAGCTGCACCACAGTGCTGCGTCACACTGGGCATGATGACATAGTCATCATTTACTGGATCACTTGATTGCACCATCAGGTACAGTGTACAGTGATGGGTGACGGTGGTGATGGTGAGGGTGTGATGTGATGGTATAGGAGGTAGGAGTGTAACTGTTCAAGATGTGGGGGTGTGACAGTTGGAAGTTCCCAGGATTATTGTCACTGTCGTCAAGGTGCTTTCCATCATCGGCGGTGACCCCTTAAAGCAATTCCTTGCCGACCACAAACTTCCACTGTTGCCATTATTGATTTCAGAACTTTTCTGTTCTTGTGCTGCATGTGAAGTATCAAGTTGTGTATGGTAAAATAACTCAAGCCTGAATAATACTTACAAGTAGCTGAGCTCGCTTCGCTCGCTCAGCTACTTCCCCCTTGTTCGCCTACCGTGTGTAATCCGGCGCCAGACAGCTCTCTGAAGAACTGCTTCTCCCCGATTGCGTCCACTTCAGCTGCTGCTCCCGGGCCCGATTGCGGCATCCGCTTCCACTGCTGGCTCCCCGTTTGCCTCCGCCTCCAGCTGCTGCTCCCCGATTGTGCCCACTTCAGCTGCTGCTCGCTGCTTTCATGATCAGCTGCTGCTCCCGATCGCGTCCGCTTCGACTGCTGCTCCCCGATTGCATACTGGATTCCAGCCCATGCCCGGTCCCAATGTTCTCGAACATTCTTTGCGGAGTTCGAGGTTCAGTAAATAAATTAAAGTACGAAGGTCGCGCGTCACTATAGTCTAGTCCTGCCCAACGAACATCCCACTTCCGTCACTCACAGACACACAGACACATAAAATCTTAATGTATCGAGGGGCAACCGCACTCCTGGTAGCCAGTAATCGCGCTGGTCCCGCAAGCTACGCGTTGCAGAGAATTAACGCGAATGTCACGTGAGGACCACGTTTGGTGGATGGTGTCGGCAATGGCGTCCAAAGGGAAGACAAGAACTTATTACAGCGCTCACAACTTTGCCAGCACGGTGAGTTTCGGCATGTGAGCGTCAGTGAACGACAGCGATCACGGCCTTGTGGTCAGAATCTTTGTGGGGCCTTCGTATCAGCTGTACTGGCAACGAACTTCGAGCGATCGAGCAATGGCGGCCGACGACACGACAAAAGCGCTTGTATCTCCACCACCATGGTGAGTTTCAGCACCAAAATTGTGCGGTTGGGTTGCTGCATGGTAACAATCACGACGGTGTAGTCAGAATCTTTGTAGGCCATTCCTATCTCTCAAACGAGTTATTTATTATTTAATTATTTGCGCGGCACAATTTTTCCCCTACCAGGAGTGTAATGATACACTATACTTAAATTGAAGTTTGTCATCATGGTATTTTGGATTCTTGTGCCTCACGCGAGCCCTGTCCGCAGGCTTGGGAGGGACACCCGATATGGCAGGAACATGATTTGTCATTTTCTCCCTTTTCCAAATGAACATGTCACTTTCCTGTGGACCAAAATATTGTATATAAACTCCTTAGCTAGTGTGATCTCATCTACATACACATAACCTCCTAGCTCTCACATACTAGAGAAAATGTCCACATGTAGAGTGAGTCACTATTTGCAACGTACGTGTTATTTATACCAGAGGTGGGCGGCAAATAGACACAATAGTCTCGCGAGCGGAATCCCAAAGATTAGTCCCTACATGTTACAGTTGGGCTCACGTACTGAGGAGATCGGCAATTCTACATTGCACCATGCAAACAGCAAAAGCTATAACAGACTTATTTCAGAACAGCCTGAGCAACAGGAGTTTTGCAACTGACAGATGTGCTGTGTCGCCCAACAGTGAACAGATGAGCACTGTTGCATTGAGTGTTGTATTGATCATATAGCCTACAATTGAAGCTGGAGATCACATACCACACATGATAAACACTGAGGCTTGTTATGATCCGGCACAGGCACATTGAAAATTTGAAATGTCCCTCATCATTTAGACAATGAGACCTGAATTTGTAAACTAACCTCAAGCTGCCAAATGTGGGTCTTCTCCTCAGCAGGTTCTGGCAGTTCAACATCTTCATCCTTGTGGTCATCAGACAGATGTTTTTGAAACTTCACCTTACTGTACATTCCTGGATATGTAGATGAGGAAATTAAAGTAAATTGAACTCCGCCAACAGGTTCTGACTACATATGGCAAGCCTTCTAGATGTGATCACACATACCAATTATGATAGCGTGCGAGCTGTTAAATGGATAAACTCACCAGGATGGACATAAGATGCAATCGCAATTGGTTGGCCTTCTTGAAGGATCTTAACAATGTCACTAAGGTATAAAAGAGTCAGTAAAGTTAGTAAGGTAAATGGATTTCATATTAACTAAGCCAGAATTGAGATCCCAGCATCTGAAGAATGCTATATCAAAGGAGGTGAAGAATGAAGCTATGACAGAATGATGAAGTTCCCACTACAGTGGTATTTGAAATTACAGATCATCTATACTGACCAGTGAACCACCTCCTCGCTTTTTTGGCCTTCCAGACTTTTCTTGACCCTGTGAGTGAGTATAGGCACAACAGCAAATGTAGACAAAATGCCTGAATCAAATGACTTCTATGACTAACAGCCTATGTACAAAAACGTGAATCAACTTTCTGAACTAGCATAATATTAGTTTCATCTGATCATGAAGGGTATACACACCTTTTTGCTTCCTAGCTTTGGTTCCCCCCTTTTTCCCTTGTCATCCTGCACCTTGGCTTTTTGCTTCTCCAATCCTTTCTGTGGGGAAACAAAGGTGTTGTGATCACTTGTAATGTGCAACAGTTGTGATATCCAGGGAAGCTATAAGGTTAAAAGACTAGTGCCTTTGTAGTGAGATTCAGTATGGCGAATATCATGACAGAAGCACTCTCATCTTAGAGGTGCATGCATCGAATCCACAAATAGACGCAATGGGTGGGGCCAGGCAACAGAGAGAGCCGGCAAAGCTACTGGGGACCGTAGCCCTTCTCTTCCCCAACTTGGTATTGGAATTGCCCTTAATCTTTCTGGCAGCCCTCTGCTCCGCCTTGAAAAGGCGCTTTTCATCATCGCTATTATCCGCCAGCTCGTCCTCCATATACTCTTCCACAGTCGCCCAACCGTGGTCGGACCTATCCGCAATTCTAATCAACTTTTGCCTTTCGGCAATGAGCTTCTCACCTTCCTTTAGCGCTGTTGTAGCCTTGTCCACAGCCGGGGGTGTCTTCTCCAGAGCCGACTGCACCTCCTTGACCCTGTCCTCCACCGACAGTTGAACTTGAACTGCTTCTCGTTCCCTTTCTTTCGGAAAACCGGCTGGGCGTCGACCCGCAGCTTCTTCGCCAAACGTTTGTTCGCCTCTCCATGTTCCTCCACAATCTCCCACTTTAGCTGAGCCATCTTCTGCTCTATGGCAGCTTCAGTGTCCTCCTTTAAGCCGCTGATGGCCGCCATGAGCTGTTGAAATTGAGACGAAGAGACGCTACTGCTGTCGCCGCCGTTAGCCATGAGCGCCTGACGAATGATAGCCGAACTTTGGATAATGAAACAAGACAGCTTTGCACGGCTGGAATTGCCGAGAGAATGACAAACACACATGCTTACCCCCTTAAAATAACTCGCCATCCACACCTGCTCACAGCCAGCTGCAACATACGCGCATGCGTACACCATGCAACGATGAGAGCATTTTCTTTCTAATTCGCTACTCGCAAACGACAGAAAAATACATGTCTCAAGATGTCCGCTTGTCTGAACAGAGTGGCTGAGTTTGCCTCTACCGGTTAGACTAGCCCCCAGGATACGAACCGTTTAGACCAGGCCTCCCCTTGCATTTGGGGCAGGTTGCAATACGTAATAGCATATTTGCATACCTTTGCATAATAATTGCTGTTGATCAGCACTTTCGATAGGGTCGTGTCAATCTCCCGCGAGTGGCCCTTCAGGGCTAGGGATGGGCATTCTCCAATAACCTTTATGAACAGCATCATGCAGTCATCATGTAAAAATACAATGTTATTCTACGGATCGACTTTGGTGCAATAAATATTGACACATGCATAGATAATCTCACTCACTCTGTCGTGAATGTACTTCCTTTGTGCGGGCGAAATATCCTTCAAGGTCTTCCCACTTGCCCACACTTTTGCCACTTTTGCCGCCACTTTCAGGATGTGCTGCAATTAGTTGCATGATCGATGATATTGACATTGTACACTCTTTGTATTGTTGTATGCTATGACATAGCCTGAATGGTTTGTACTGATGAGTGACAATAAAATCTTACTAGCAGGAAAGAATGTTTGTGTTGGTCTTGTATAAGCAAACCCACATTTAGTCTCGTCCCCAGACCCTCCATGCCCCAACCTCCATGTGCACGTCCCTTGATTTTCAGCGGTCGAAATTAAGAAATAGAATAGTTTTTCAGATGTTATTCAGTATTTCCAACTTTACATTCCATGTACAGGTGCAATATTTCCAGATAGTTTTCAAGATAGTCAGTTCATATTCAGTCCTCATTCAGATCATAATAAGATGAAACCATGGCGTAGTGGATCTTGGCTTCTGCAGCTGGGTTGTAGAGCGTCAGTGTCATCAGTTTCGAGAGTTTGGCTTTCACGCTTGAGAACACTTGCTCTTGACTAGCACCCCACAGCCACGCTTGGTTTTTACCAAGTAGTTCGCAGAGTGGCTGTGTGAGGTCTGCGGGGTTAGGGGATAATTTTCCCAACTGATTTACCATCCCCATAAATCGTCTGAGTTCTGAGACGTCGGCGGGGGATACCATCTCACGAATGGCAGATGTCTTGTCTGGGTCTGCATGGATGCCATTTCCATTGACCAGATGCCCCAAGAACTTCAACTTGGATCTCCCAAATTCACATTTCTCAGGGTTCAGTGTGGCACCTGCTGTTTGGAGTACTGCAGTGAGTCTCCGGTCATGTTCGGAGTGATCTTTGCCGAAAACGAGGATGTCGTCCATTTGTCAGAGGACTCCCTCTAACCCTCTAACCCGCTGAGGATCTGTGACATCCTCTTCTGGAAATGTTTGGGTGCACTGCAGATGCCAAAAGGCAGTTTGTTAAAGCAGTAGCAGCCCTTTGGGGTTATAAAGGTGGTGAGGAGGCGAGATTTTTCTGCTAGTGGAATCTGCCAAAAACCACTATTGGCATCTAGCTTTGAGAACACCTTCGCTCCAGTCAGCTGAGCCGGAGTTTCATCCACCTTTGGGAGTGGGTGGAGCTCTCTTAGGACGCTCTCGTTCAGAGGTTTGAGATCAACACAGATGCGGATACTACCGGACCTCTTGGGTACCACGACCATGCCGGCACACCATGGAGTTGGCTCATTGACTTTGGATATCACTCCCATTTCCTCCATCCTGGCTAGTTCCTCTTCGACTTTTGGGCGCAACGGCAATGGGTGTGAACAGTGCATATGGGGTTGCATTGGGTTTGAGCATATGGGGTTGCATTGGGTCGCCTGTTGTGGTGATCTGAAGTTGCCAGTGCTTCAAGGCAGCTGGGTTGCACTCCTTTGAGTTCTCGCTGCTGCTCATGAACAGCTTCGTGTTGCTATAGAGGCCTGTGTGGCTAGGTATAGTAGACATCTTCACTTGCTTAAGCTTTTACACTA
Source organism: Axinella damicornis (assembly GCA_963931865.1). Classification (NCBI taxonomy): domain Eukaryota; kingdom Metazoa; phylum Porifera; class Demospongiae; order Axinellida; family Axinellidae; genus Axinella; species Axinella damicornis. Next base: position 12,524,280 of record OZ007508.1, read on the forward strand.
GCCTGGAGGTTCAACAAGAACTTGTTTTTTCAACCAAACGTTTCGACCACACTGTGGTGGTCTTCTTCAGTGGTAATACAATACAGCACATCAACAGACACTCATATAGGTACACAAAATGACCAACTGAGAAAAGTTGGCGAGACGCGTGACCTACAGAGGTAGCACGTGACCGGAAATCAAGCTTACTGTTCTGTGCACGCGTTGGGGGTGGGGGGTGCTCATGGATGAGTGCATCATACACATGAGGCAGGATGCCTTCCTCCCGGTTGAGGGGGTTGGGCTGGCTCCTCATGTGCCAGGTCTCCAATGTGCACCTTTGCCAGAATAGGGCTATATGTAGTGCTCTGCACCTTTGCCCTCTTGTTGGTTCTGAACCGGGCACGTTCAAATATAACGTTCCTGCTCACTTGGAAGAATCCGTCGAGTTTGTTGTATACACTTTTCTCTCATCTGCAGTTACCGGTATATCTGTGGAGTCAAGAACGGCTTCAGCCTGTTCTCCCAGTTAGTACGTCATGAAAAGAAAGCCACACCCCGTGATGGCATATAGTCACGATAGATCTTGACAAGAACAGGTTGGTAGATATTCCTCGTAGCGGTATTGAGCCACCAGATGACGGATTTACAGTATCTTAAATGCCGCCATCACAACAAAAAAGAACACAACATATGTGCTTGCATTGGATTGCAAGTGCGCATTTGGCTGTGGTCTGAACATGTGACCTCAGGTTGCCTGAAAATGACATCGTACTAGAATTTCACAGAAACATAGCTAGCCAAAACCACTGCACATGCCAGTTTACAGACAAAAGAGGGCATGGCAAGTACTATGGCGAAAGTGGTGTTGTTCTGTGTGTAAATTAACTCCAGTTAGTTGGTACGCTATCCCTGTGCAAAGTTTTTGAATGAGAAAGAAGAGAAAGGATGATGAAATCAAACTTTCCCTGCGCTTGTTCTTAGACTCTGTCATCCTGTCTGCATGCTTGAATTTTTTTCCACCTTCATTTTTCAGTTACTCAGGATAGGCTCTTGTGGCACCCTCGTTCTTTGCACTGCAAGTTCCAGATGTGAGAGGATTGCAGGTCCAGCTGCCGCCATGTGCTTCTTTCTTGCTCAAATTTCGCTCGCGCAACGTAATACATGTAGCTATGCTAAATCGTGGTCTCGTTCCCAAGCCGTTCGGGAGTTGCAATGTAACAGCAGCTAGTTAGTTATTAGTTTTGTTCCCAGGCGCCTGGGAACAAGGCTATGACCTGATCACGAGTACGAGTGCGAGTGTCGATCGACGTACGAGTCTCGATGTTGCCTCGATGCTCGATGGAGCGACAGGTAAAAACTACCTGGCCTGAGAATTGGGTGGGCCATGGCCCACCCGGCCCACCCTGCAGTGCCGGCCCTGCCATAGTACGTAATATCCCTGTAAGCAATCACGAGGTGGAACAGGTCTAGGAATGGGGAATGAGGTTACTTAAGGTGTGAGCAAGACTGTAGTCTAGAGTAGTATGTAGTAGTCTCCAGTAATCTGTGGTGACTGCATGTAAGCGATGAAAAGGCCTGGGAATGAGGTATGGATGCACTCTGTGGATCATGTGGGGATCAAGAACTGCTACAAGTGTCTACAAACCTAGGTGTTTTGGTCTGGCTTGGTCCTCCCAGGCCTTGGAAGAACATCTCGAACTTGAGTGCCACCATCTGCATCTTCTCGTGGTCCGTGGGGTGTTTCTTGAGGAGGTTGTTCATGAGAGCCACACGCAGCTGTTCCTCCTGGGAATGGAAGAAAATATTCAGTCAAGTGGCTTTCTAGACTAGCTGTAGTTGGAATATTTCATGGGCTGCTGGTTTGTACATTTACTGTTCTGAGATACTGCCTATGTCAGCCATGGTCTGCCACAAGCCTATGACTGATGGAACGAGGCTCTTACAGTGCTTTCAATTGCAGCGTTCTTGCACTATCCGGTCAGCAGGGCGTTAACTGTATCAGCCAATCAGCGAACAGAATTCAAACTGTTCTGCAACTTGATTGGTTAATACCAATTGTGCTGTTGTAACCGGATGTTGCAAGAATGCTGCAAAGTGCTGTAACAGTCTGGGAACAGCTTGGGAATGAGGCTGGGCACGAGGTCTTAACAGCCTGGGAACAGCCTAGGAACGAGGATGGGGACGTGGTGTTAGCAGCCTGGGAATGAGGCCGGGATATATAACAGCCTGGGAATGAGGCAGGGATAACAGCCTGGGAATGAGGCAGGGATAACAGCCTGGGAACAGCATAGGAATGAGGCTGGGGACAAGGTGTCGATAGCCTATAAATGAGGATTGGGATGAGCCAGAAAAAGAATTTGGAAATGAACCTGAGAATGATACTGGGGTGTGTTATCAGGGGAAAAACAACCAGGGAACAGAACAACATGCAGGGACGATCTGGGAACAAGGCCTCGCCTAGGGATACAATCTGCACTGATATATATTGGACTGGAATTCCATTCCATTCCAAGCACACATTCCAACATTTGTCACTGACTGCTGAAATGTTTTCACAGGAATATGTCCCTTGTACTATTACAATTGAGTTTGCCACAAGGGCTGGGATGTTTACACAGACCACAGGGTTGTCCAGCATAATTATACGTATCAATACATTAAGATTTTAACCGTGTGTTTGTGTGTGTGTGTGTCTGTAACGGAAGTGGTATATATGTTCGTGGGGCGGGACTAAACTATAGTGACGCGCGACCTTCGTACTTTAATTTATTTACTGAACCTCGAACTCCGCGAAGAATGTTTGAGAACATTGGGCCCGGGGATGGCATGGGCTGGAATCCAGCAAGCGCAGTCGGGGAGCAGCAGTTGAAGCGGACGCAATCGGGGAGTAGCAGCCGAAGCGGACGCGATCGGGAGCAGCAGCTGAAGTGGGCGCAATCGGGGAGCAGCAGCTGGAAGCGGAAGCAAACGGGGAGCGCAGTTGAAGCGTATGCCGCAATCAGGCCTGGGAGCAGCAGCTGGAATCGGAAGCAAACGGGGAGCAGCAGTTGAAGCGTATGCCGCAATCGGGCCTGGGAGCAGCAGCTGAAGCGACGCAAGCGGCGAGCAGCACTGAGCTGAAGCGGACGCAATCGGGGAGCAGCTCTGCACAGAGAGCTGTCCGGCGCCGGATTACGCACGGTAGGCGAACGAGGGGAAAGTAGCTGAGCGAGCGAAGCGAGCTCAGCTACTTGTACTATTGATGGAAGAGCAATGAGAAGTTGGAATAAGAGTGCAATTAGAAGTGGAAGCGCGGGATGGAAGAGTGCAATGGAAGTGCAGCGATGTTCAATGGAAGAGTGCAATGAAATGGAGGGAGGCACTGATGAAAATTGAAGTTAGATGACCCTTGTGGGCTTCCGTAGACCACAGATAATTCTGCAAAGATCATGGAGTGCTTTACCCCACTTGCCATTTTGTTGATCCTTTAGGACAACCAATTATTGTTAACGGGTGGACCAGCCCATTGTGCATGTTGGAACTACGGAAAGAGGTGCAATTTTGTGTCAACGCACTGATTATAGAAAGTAGCTGAAAGTAGATGTGAAAAGCAAAGAACCTTGATTCGTATCAGGTAGAGATCGAAACAATTCCCAATAAGTTTGTGTTGAGTGTAAACGCCAACCAGGCTACACCAGAGAGGTCAGCTTGTCATCAGGCAATGCTAACCTCCTCTTGTAGTCTATATATGAATATTGAGCTAGACCAAATTTCTCTCGCTCAGGAGGTTTGGGGTGGGGCGTCCCCACCCCAAACTCCCTGAGCGAGGGAAATTCGGTCTATCTTAATACACTACTTCTCTAGCTCTTGAACACTGAACACTGGAATGGAGACCACACAAAGTGAGAGGACTGTTTACTACTTCTATTTACATGTAGAAATGGCTCACCAAGAGCTTACATATCAAAGTCAATCCTAGACACAGCCATGCTGTTTTCACCTATTAGATGAATCCTCCCCTAGCCTCGTTCCCATGCCTCGGGCCTGGGAACGAGGCTAACCCTATCCCACCCTCCAGAACTTATAGTCCGAAGGACTACATGGAAGTGACTTCATGTAGCTGAAAGTCTCATGAAGCATAAGATGTTTGCATAATTGGATAATTAGGTGATTTCATATCCAGAGTGAAAAAGATTGACCTCCATGCCCTCTTTATTTTGGGGCGAGCCACACACAGATCAGCCGCACATAAGTACGTACACCTAGCCAGTTCAAGTGTCCTTACCGCCGCAAATGCATACTTCTGCAATAACGGAAAGATTTCTTACGTCATGCTGCCTCATGCATGAGTGAGAGTAAATCATTCGAGTTGGAGACATCAGTGCTCATCACAGTACCACAATAAAGACTGAGACCACACTCATGGGCCTATCTCTTCAGGTAGAGACGTGACTATAAAACTAGAGGATGCGGAACGAGCGGGAAGACAGGCTGGAGGTTCTTGAACACCAGAGGCCCGATTTGGGAGGTAGCCTGGAAAGGGCATGGATAAGGCCATGGAGTGTTGGAGGGTTCTTGCATATAGCCTCATGCACATTTCGTATAGGCTCTCACATCATGAACCTGGTTGCCCATGTACGTGTTGCAACCATCAGTACTACACGTAAGTTAATGTGATGTTTACTTACAAGGTAGTGTTGGCCGCTCACTCAGTACAACAGCAATGGGTCCTGGGACCAGTTACAACCTCCCGCTGCATACACGACAATGATGCCTGTGGGGGGTAGAGGTGACTGTTATACGTATACATCATCCGGGCGAGGGTCAACTAGGCCTGAATGTTGAATGAATTAGTCGACGAACTAAGGTTGCAACAAAATTTCTTGCATGCCAACTATATAGTCAAGAGGGCATGTAGAGCACTGGTATATTCAAATAAAATTTCTGATGTCAGTGAAGTGATCTGTGCTGTGTACAGCTAGTGATGACATTCTGCCATTAAACTACAAGCCAGGTACCTTAGCCACTTGAGGCTTATTGTCAACAAGGCGACTCTGACCTCTCCAGCACGGTTAAGACAGCATGGACGATAAGTCGATTATAAAAACCATGCATGTCATACAAGACAACACATAGAACATTACGTGATTAGACACTCTAGTTTTACGTAAGGGAGGAGCCTGGGAAGGAGGCCAACACAACTGTAGTACGTAGGCTGTTGTACATGATGAATGGCATTTACATACAGTTCTAGATAGTTAAACACACACACACACAGCACACCTCTGAGGATCGTCTTTGTCTTGGAGATCTCATTTATCCAGTCGCATGGGTTCCTTCAGCTGGCACAAGTGGAGTGGGGTGGAGGAGATGGCTAGAGTAGGGGAGAGGAGAGGGCAAATCGATAAACAGTAAGGAGTGGGAGGTCTGAAAGAGCCAGCTTAGGCGAGGGTATGTACTAGCTAAAGAGAGCACAAGAACTATAAATCTAGAGCCCTCGTCATGATCAAGACCTGATTACACAGTCGTGCATTATTAAGTACAGCCTGCTTATAAGTGTTCACTCACTGTTAACTCCTGGTGACGACACTCCTTACTATGCAGTGAAGACTTATTCCAGAAATTCAGAACCTATACTGGAAAAGGAAATCCAAATGAAGTGCACTTCCTAATGTTCTTCTAAACTAAGCACACTTTGTTAAGTTCTGCCTATGGGGTTGTAGGTGCATCCGCTAAATACTACGATGTCACTCAAACCGTCAACTCAGCAGACTTATCACCTACCTGGTGCCAAGAGGGGTTTCCAGATATATAATACATGTACATAGTAAGGCATCTCTAGATATTGAATGTGAGTTTCGTTGCTGGGATCAGGGCTTCATTTTTTCCGTCATGCTGCCTCAAGCATGGGTGAAATTAAATCATTCGAGTTGGAGACATCAGTGCTCATCACAGTACCACCATACGGACCGAGACCACTCCTGGACCTACCTCTTCAATGGCTACTGGTAGAGACGTGACTATAAAAACTAGAGGACACGGAACGAGCGGGAAGACAGGCTGGAGGTTCTTGAACACCAGAGGTGCGATTTGGGATGTAGCCTGGAAACAGCATGGATAAAACTGTAGCTACGCAGTGCTGGAGCATTGGAGGGTTCTTGCAAATAGCCTCATGCACATTTCATATAGGCTCATCATGAACCTGATACGTGTTGCAACTACAGGTACGTACCATGAAGCTACAATTCAGAACTGATCACATCTTAAACCACAATATGCATGCTACTTGCCCAAGCTCCCCCTACAATGACATAAGCACCTTCCTAGTGTAGTATAACTAGGAATATGTATCTGTATCATGCCTCGTACGTGCCACATGTGTACGTGTGACCTGACCACGTGCTTACGAGTATCTGATCTAGAGTTCGAGAGTTTGAGAGTGTGGAGCTGTCGATTACGCTCACTGTTCGACTCTACATGTAGCTGCTCTAGCTCTGCAGGCCCCACTCGCCTGTACCCTAGCCTTTGGCTATGCGAGACTATATGTGAAGCAGCAGTGTAAACAGATGTTGACTGTGCTCACTATTTGACTCCATATGTAGCTGCTCTAGCTCTGCAAGTCCTGGAGGCATTGTCCTCCTCCACTGATCTGAGTTTCAAGGTTGTGAATCTCACACTGTCGAGCCCTTGCTGCAAATACAACTCAATTGGCCGGAAGGAAACCCGCAACATTCCTAAGTGTTATCAACATTCCTGAGCATGACACACGTATGTACGCGCAATGCATACGGATGTACGTACATACACATATCATGAGAATAGATCCCCCATTTAGTGCCTTGTGCTAATGCACTTGCTCAAGCTCGTTGTGTGAGTTGTTACAAGTTTGGAGTGCGAAATGTCTCATGTAGTCACAGTTCTGGATTTCTTGGCCCATGATGGCCATCAAATTCATACACACCACTGAGGTGAAGTATGTGTTGCCAGTCTGGACATGCATGTACCAAGCTTTGGTTACTAGGCAGCGGGAAACAAGCTATGACGAGGTACAAACTACTCTGGCAATGAGCAGCAATGGGTACTACCTATATTAACCCTATACCGTAGTGTCCCGCTAATACGCCCCCTTCAAAAATACGCCCTCCACCTCTTTTTCGCCCAAGTTCCTGCACAGGGTAGTTTGACTTGTTATAACGCCCCCTGGTGAGCGTCTTCAGGAATATCTAAACTACTGTTAGTACACGAGCGCAACTTCACAGATCGTCTCTCAGATCAGATTGAGTAGTCACTGTTGACGCTGACGGTACAAGTCATCTCGCTGCCACTCTTCCGTAGGAAATACCAGGAAATGTTCCGTGGTTCATGACCGACAGTATTGCCGTTCTTGAGGATGGCTACAGCGAAGTCATCGTGAATGTTATGGCCCTCGAGTTGAAGTGCAGCTCTTCTCGCCGATGTAGGGAGACCACGCATGATGACCACGAACAGTACTGGCGATCGTTTGTACTTTTGTAACTGTGAACATGAACCTTGGCAGTGTGATAAACGTAGCGAAACTTTTGAGGGGGCGTATTATTGAGACTAATTGCGTACTCGAAAATACGCCCCCTCCCTTCTTTGGGTTGGATGTAGTGTACAAAATAGGGGGGCGTATTAACGGGACACTACAGTACTGGTACCCGAGGCACATGCACAGAATCAATCGTGTGGTTTTGAGAAGTAGTGTAGTATGGCCTCCAGCATTTCCACACACCCTAGTGAGAATGATTGGGTATAACAGGAGCAGTTGGGGTGGTCAGGATTTGGCCCAACCACTTTCCACGATGGGCACGTCCCCAGCAGTGTCTACAGACCGTAGCAAGACGCTCGGTATGTCCACAGATACTGTTCCCACGGCAGTATAGACAAGCCACATCAACAAGCAAAATATAGGTTCCTCCAGTGCACATTGTGGGAAGAAAGCAGCATCCCATGCACTCATAGCGCTTCCTGACAGCTGGCACTTCGCATGGACAGTACTGCCTGATTCGTAGTTCGTAAGCTCTCTCCATGCTACACACATAAATTTTGATGATCTGGTTGGACCATTCCATTTCAGCTTACTACAGCCTGTATAATACAGCTACTCGATATCAGGGATGAACAGTGTCAAATTGTCAATTACTCCTTTCCAAGATTGAATTCACCCTGTCTGCATCACATGCTGAATAGAATGGGAGAGTCCAAAGACTAAATACACCCACCCCTAATCATAATCGAGGGCAGTGGCGACTGGGAGGGGGTATACAGGAAGGATCTGTCACTGGTATCAGTACAGCCTCGATCTATGGGAGAGGCCAAGCTATAACAGGAACTCCAGTGTGGAGTACAGCAATTGCAATGCCACATTCTTGCTGAGGTACACACGTGAGTTAATGTGATGTTTACTTACAAGGTAGTGTTGGGTGCTCACTCAGTACAACAGTAATGGGTCCTCGGACCAGTCACAACCTCCCGCTGCATATACATAGACGATGATGCCTGTGGGGGGTAGAGGTGACTGTTATATACATCATCGCTGCAAGTGTCAACTAGGCCTGAACGTTGAATGAATTAGTCAACTGAACTAGAGCACTTATCCCATGCGCAAATGTACGACATTGTGGGGCGAGCCTGAGTGAGTTCACATGCAGAACATGGAACAGTGTATGTCATCAGAACAAGCACAGCACATCTCAGGCTACAGAATATCCCCCAAAGCACGTAGCTACACACATGCACAACACAGGAACAGGCTAGCTGAAACAGTATACCCTATGGCACATAACACACAACCTATACGCATGCTACACACTGGTCCAGCACACCATAGATACTGTGGAGACTCCAGGTTTCACTGATGTAAACGCTTGTTTTCCCGTCTTTGGTGAGACTTTGTTTCTTCCTCCTCTTCTTCTGTGATTCTGCACTCGCTCACCTCCAGCGAACACTACTATTTGCTCCAAAGAGCGTATTTTCTCACTAATAATATAGTTCTTTCAAACTCGTACTTGTAGCACAAGCTGCAAGTATGAAAAATTGAAATCGAGGTGTGGTTTTGTTGGATAATTTGGACCAAGAGCAAAACCTTGCTTTTCACAGCTCTTCATACAACTCTCATTTGTGCGGCATGTACGAGTATTTTTGTGTCATTCGTAACTTATAAATTACAATACAAGTGTTCATATTTCAGCCAAACTGCTCATTTTTGTGTCCACTGACATACTGACATGCTGTCATACCAACAGGCATATCAATCACTCTACCCCTCACTGTGCATGCACACGCACGGGATAAATTTCTGAAGCGATCTGTGCTGTGTACAGCTAGTGATGACATTCTGCCATTCCTCAATTAGTTCTCCAATTAGCCAAGCAAACTACAAGCTAGTTAGTCAAGCCAATTAGTCAAGTAGTGAAATTCCTTTGTCACTTGAGGCTTATTGTCAATGACTCTGACGTGTCTCCATGCAGCACAGCATGGACAATGTGTCGATTATCAAAACCACATCTTACAAGACAACACACAGAACACGAGCCAGAGCCAGAACACTACCATGCACGTGATTAGACACTCTCCCTGGTTTAGTTTTATGTAACAAAACGCTAGGGAGGAGCCTGGGAAGGAGACCAACACAACTGTATGTAAGGCTGTTGTGCATGATGAATGGCATTTACAGTTCTAACTTTCCCCAGCTAAATACACATACACACACAGCATACCTCTGAGGATCGTCTTAGTTTCGGAGATCTCCTTTATCCACCAGTGCCGTGGGTTCCTTCAGCTGGCACAAGTGGAGTGGGGTGGATCGGAGGAGATGGCTACAGTAGGGGAGAGGAGAGGGCAAATTGATAAACAGTAAGGATTGGGAGGTCTGAAAGAGCCAACTTAGGCAAGGGTATGTATTAGCTATAGCTAGCACAAGACCTATAAATCCCTTGTCATGATCGAGACCCGATTACACAGTCGTGCATTATTAAGTACAGCCTGCTTATAAGTGTTCACTCACTGTTAACTCCTGGTGATGATACTCTTTACTATGCAGTGAAGACTGTTATTCCAGAAACTCAGAACCTATACTGGAAAAGGAAATCCAAATGAAGTGCACTTCCTAATGTTCTTCTAAACTAAGCACACTTTGTTAAGTTCTGCCTGTGGGGTTGTAGGTGCATCCGCTAAATTAACATGAGACTACGATATCATTCAAACTGTCAACTCAGCAAACTTATCACCTACCTGGTGCCAAGATGGGTTTCCAGATATATAATTTAATGTACATAGTAAGGCATCTCAATGTTGAGTTTCGTTGCTGGGATCAGGGCTTCATTTTTTCAGTTTTCTTACGTCATGCTGCCTCATGCATGGGTGAAATTAAATCATTCGACATCAGTGCTCATCACATGTCACAACAAAGACCGAGACCACTCATGGACCTATCTCTTCAATGGCTATACGTAGAGACGTGACTATAAAACTAGAGGATGTGGAACGAGCGGGAAGACAGGCTGGAGGTTCTTGAACACCAAAGGTGCGATTTGGGAGGTAGCCTGGAAACAGCATGGATAAAACAGTAGCTACGCAGTGCTGGAATGTTGGAGGGTTCTTGCATATAGCATCATGCACATTTCATATACATGTAGCTAGACTCTCTCACATAACCTGTTTGCCCAACACGTACATGGGCAAACAGGTTATGTGAACTCCAGAAACCCGTAACATTCCTTCCTACATGACACACATATGTACGTGCATACGTATGTACTTATACATATGCAATAGATTCCCCATAGCCTCATTCCGAGGCCTTCTCACCCCAGCATTTGTCGTTGCAGTACTAACACGGGAGAAGGCCTGGTAAAACTCATCACATGCAGGTGACGTAGGTGGACATAATATGGACGTATGGAGGAGCGGCACATTCCCAAGTAAACCACAAGGCCACCTGTAGAGCACACGCTGTACGCTTCGACGGGACTAGCGTTCTACAGCGACTGAGCGGTTGATATCGGGCGATGTTGGCGACATTTCTTGGGTTCAGAAAGCTGCCCCACAGCTGTGCAGAAGTCCGAAGCCAGGAAATACAGCCACAATTTGGAGTTCAATGGCCAACTGTTGGGTACCAACAGTGATGAAGTGTGCTTGAAAATTCCTACACAACTGTAAGTCTGGGCTGTATAAACAGCAGCTAGACTAAAAGGCGTGTATACTGTGCTACCAGAACTGGCTACATATTGTGAAAATTGAAGATTGGCTGTCTAGCCCAGACCATTTTACCAGGCAGGATACTGGAAGCAATCGCCGCCTTGATTAGGGCTGGCACTGAGACTAGTTATAGGTATAGTTGATGTTGTATGGCTTACAGAGTACCGAACCCGAGGGGCACAGCCTGAAGTGCTGTATCAGCTAAGCATGCTAGGTGCACTCACATTGCTAGGTAGCGCTATAGCAACAACAGACACGTCCTGTCAACACGCGTCCCAGTGCATCAAGACGACAAACTCCACTGGTGCGTTTACATTCACCTGACATGAAACAGTATACTTATGCACTCCCCAAGTCTTAAGAGCTATGCATTGAATATCTTTCCTCTCCCACACACAACTCACTCTCTCTGTCACAGGAGGCTATCTCCATAGTATCTGCCAACTCCCTCATCTCCTCCTCAGTCTTCTCCTCCTGAAGAGCATTGAGAAAGTGGTGGAACAGCACTGTATTTCTGGGATCATCACACATTCTAGCCACACCCACAGGATCAGGGCAATCCATCATCACTAGCTTGCACTTTTGGATGCCTATATGGTGACTGAATCGTTCGGCTGTATCTGCATATAACCAAGAGTTCATAACATGACTGTGGATATAACCGATCACGGCGTTACATCATTGAATGTAACCTATCACAGCATTACATCATAAAACAATCACGGCATCACATCATTGAATGTACACTGCATTCACTGTCACTATAATAATAGTCTCCACTGTCACTACTGTTTCTACAGTCACTAGCTACTGTCTCTCCTGTCACTGATGTCTCGTCGACGTCACTGTCCCTACTGTCTCCCTCCACTGTCACTGCTGACTCCACCGTCACAGCTGTCTCTACTGTTTCCACTGTCACATGTACAGCTGCCTCCACTGTCACTGCAATGCTGTCTCCCCTGTCCGACTACTGTCACTGATGTCTCCACTGCCACTGCACTGTCTCCACTGTCACTACTGTCTCCACTGTCACTGTTGTCAATGCTGCTGTCTCCACTGTCTCTAGCATCTCAACTGTTTCTAGTGTCTCCACTGACACTGCTGTCTCCCTTGTCTCCACTGAGAGGGAGGGCCAATGGAAGAGGGCCTACCAGAGGAGGCCAACGCCATTAGCCAAACGACAGAGCTCACCACTTCCCGCCAAAATTTGAACAACCAACAAGAAGCAACCGAACAAACGGCATGGGGTCTCGACGCCATTATATTCCTTCGGAACAGCATTTGAAGTCAACTACAAGGGCAGCAACAGAGGGAGCGCCAATGGAAGAGGGCCTACCAGAGGAGGCCAACGCCATTAGCCAAACGACTGAGACGCCGGAAACGACAGCCCGGAGATGGAAACGCTCACCAGTGGAGACAGCATTGACAACAGTGACAGTGGAGACTACAAGGGCAACAACAGGTGGAGGACCAATGGAAGAGGGCCTACCAGAGGAGGCCAACGCCATTAATTAGACAAACGACAGAGCTCACCACTTCCCGCCAAAATTTGAACCACCACATCCAGAACATTAACAAGCGGCATGGGGTCTCGGCGCCACCATATTCCTTCGGAACAGCATTTGGAGTGAACTACAAGGGCAGCAACACAGGGAGCGCCAATGGAAGAGGGCATACCAGAGGAGGCCAACGCCATTAGCCAAACGACAGAGACGGAAACGACAGAGAGACGGAAACGCTCGCCATTTTTGCCGCCAAAATATGAACAACCAATCAAATTAGAGCATTAACGTTGCCGGCGCGCGCGTTGCCGGCCAGCTTCTGCGGGGTATATAAAGTGAGTCCAGTTGCGCTGAAGTCATTCGGGTTAGGTTTAGCTCGGGTAAGGTTAAGATGAGGTGAGCCCTCACCTATACCTTACCCTAGCTTCACCGTCGGGGGGGGGGGGGGGGGGGGGGAGCCTTG